>MU251750.1:0-33886 GCA_019669835.1 Amylocarpus encephaloides
TATAGAGGGCAGTCCCTTTTAAATGTTTCTTGAGAAATACTCTCTTTACCCTACCCCAGAAACCAAATTCTGACTCCTGCATAAGGCTCTCAGCAGGAACCGCCAAACAAAAGGTTCTCGTATCTCGCGAGAATCGAGGACTGCACTTATTCTGTGGAAATGAAACCGGAATCGCTAAGCTAGTATGAGAAAATGTCACGAATTAGAGGTGGTTGTAATTTATATTCCATGTTCATCTCATAATACATATCTATTCAACCACAACACTCTCTTCCCAAACTAAGAAGCCAACTTGATTTTTCCATCATCGTCATAGAAGATCTCCTTCACCTTGACACTCCTCAAATGATTCTCGCCTGAAAGACACGTATCATGGTAGAACAAGTACCACCTTCCCTCAAACTCGACAATAGAGTGATGTGTGGTCCAGCCTTGAACAGGATCCAAGATCTTTCCTCCATAAGTGAAAGGACCGTAAGGATTATCTCCTATCCCATATGCCAAGAAATGTGTGTCGCCGGTGGAATAGGAGAAGTAGTACTTTCCCTTGTACTTGTGCATCCAGGCAGCTTCAAAGAAACGGCGGTCATGATCGCCAGAGCTTAAAAGCTTGCCATTGTCATCAACAATAGCTACTTCTTTGACATCGCCAGAAAAGGAGAGCATATCTTCGCTCAATTCTGCGACGCGAGGCAATAGAGCGGGTCCTTTTTGAGCTTCCATCTCACTATATGCCTCTTTGGCATATTTTCCTGTCTGCCAACATTGCAATTGTCCACCCCAGATCCCACCAAAGTAAAGGAATGC
Organism: Amylocarpus encephaloides; assembly: GCA_019669835.1. Taxonomy (NCBI): domain Eukaryota; kingdom Fungi; phylum Ascomycota; class Leotiomycetes; order Helotiales; genus Amylocarpus; species Amylocarpus encephaloides. The sequence continues at coordinate 808 of MU251750.1, forward strand.
TTTCCCGTCATCGTCAACAAAGCTTGCTGGGTCTATGCTGTAACTCCCAGCAATTGGCTCTGGCTCTGGGACAAATGGCCCCTCAGGAACTGAACTGACAGCAACTCCAATACGGAATACATTCTCCTTGTCACGAGCAGGGAAGAACAAGTAGTATTTCCCATTCTTAAATGCTGCGTCTGGCGCCCAAAGCTGCTTCGAAACCCATGGGATATCTTCGGCCTTCAAAGCCACACCGTGATCTGTGACAGGCCCGCCGATTGACTCGAGTGATAGAACATGATAGTCGTTCATGTCATATTGATCGCCATTGTCATTGAATTGGATGTCCGTCTTTCGGTCGTGGGACGGGTAGACATAGAGTTTGCCGTTGAAGACATGAGCAGATGGATCTGCTGTAAAGATGTGGGAGACCAAGGGTTCGTTCGCCATGATGAAGATTCTGGGCGTGGTCTTGGAAGACTTCGAAGGAGATATCTACAACCTACATTGGAGGGGAGAAATCAAAGCTTTAAATGTAGAAACTCAAGTCAAGCTCCCCATTTTTATTCCGACGTACCGGTATTCTTCCCCGTTCTTCCATTTATCCTGATCGACTAGGTGCCACACTGTTGGGTCTGAGGTGTTGTGAGCAGTGGATACTTGAGTTTATCCAGGTCGGTTCTTTCGACCGAGGCCGCCGGATAAATACATGAAGGGGGCGACGCGGCAAATACTCGAGTAAGCGCTCGTATCGCATCGCGCTTAACTTAAATCAGGGCTTCCGACGCCATCACTCATCAACTCGATCGATCAACAACACAAAACCTCATACAACAATAATCGCCCACCATGGCTTCCCACACCATCAACATCTTGTTGGCCTCTTTCGCAGGGTTAGGCATACCTTCAACTCTCGCCCTACCGCTGCCTGCCGATACCACCGTCACGGAATTACAGGAGCGCATCCACGAACGTCTCCCAACCTACACTGACCGTCTTCTGCTTACCACCACCTCAAACAAACTCCTTCCAGCCGCATCAGACACACAGATATTAGACCTTCTCTCTAGTCCTGGAGATGATTTCCTGCCTCTACGCCTCTCCTCGCGACTATGTGGTGGTAAAGGAGGTTTCGGATCGCAACTGCGAGCCGCTGGAGGACGCATGTCTTCGAAGCGCAAGAGAGGTCAAGGTGAGGAAAATGGATCCAGTCGAAATCTAGATGGGCGTCGATTACGGACTGTGAACGAGGCCAAGGCTTTGGCAGAGTATCTAGCCATCAAACCGGATATGGCGAAAAGAGAAAAGGAGGAGCGGAGGAAGCGCTGGGAGCAAGTCGTTGAGCTCGCAGAATGTCGAGAGGAAGAAATCAAGTCTGGAAATAAGGGCAAAGTAGACGGCAAGTGGGTTGAGGATAAGGAAGAAGCTGGGGAAAGGACACGAGAAGCAGTGCTTGCAGCCATGAAGTCTGGAAACTACCAAGACAATTTAGTCGGCGTATCGCATGCCAGTACTTCTGGCTCAGGAGTCTCTGAAAGCGAGGATGAAGCCGAAGAAGGAGCAAGCTCGAAATTCCCAAGTCCTCCCTCGGAAGCTGAACTGAAAGCGCAGGCAAGAACCTTCTTCGGATTTGACGAAGATGATGAGTTCATGAGCGATGAAGACGATGAAGACGAAGATGACGAAGAGGAGGAAGAGGAAGGCGGAAAGGAAGAAGATGAGCCGGAAGCCGTGCAGGAAGAAAAATCTGTGGAAGAGGTTCAGAAAGAGCCCACACCGCCACCAGCAGCTGTCAAAGGCAAAGGAAGGAGGGCGGCCAATCGTGTTCAGAAACCAAATGCAAAAGGCAGGAAGAAGTAAACTTGTCTAGTGAAACCATTCAATTGTACTCTACCTTTTCAGAATGGCGTTCGGGGCACAGTGGAATATGATGGCTTCATTAATCGTGCGGCATTATATTGATATTGGAGACAGCGATCCGTTAATACAAAACTTTTATGATAATGTTTTTACATAGCGAAATTGTTCACGATGTTGTATCAACTTGCCCATTGAAGGAGATCTTGCCGCCAGGCTTCGCTTTTATGAAACCTGTTCCTACGTCTCTTCTCGCATATTAAGTTCGACTACAGTCACATAATCACGAACAATGATAGGAAATCATAGGTAATACAATGGGCGTGTTAGTTGTCAATAGTGGGCTTTTATCAGGGGCCTACTTAAAGTAGGTCATTCCCCACTTTTGACATGCCATACTGCTTCAACAGGCACTGAGTAACTGGACTTGACTTGCTCATAGCACAGTTCGACATTGAAGACAACTTTCGGGATCTCATCACACTCAATTAATACACACCCAAATAAAGCATGAAGTCCAATCTGCACCACATCCTTCCCCGATCCGGTGTCCTTCGTTCTCATTCCACCTACTACAAACCACAGATAAAAACGTTCTCGGGCACGCCATGGAGATACATTCGGACGACGGGGATGTCTGACAAGGAATTGTCTGCGATTAGGATAGATAGAGATAGGCTGTGGAAGGATTTACACACGACGTGTGAGTGGGGTAAGGGTGAGAGATGGGGAGAGTAAGCGAGGGTGTTTTCCTTGGTTGAGTTTGGATTTTGTTGGACTGTGGTATGGGATTAAGTGACAGTTATATTCTGCCGTGGGATTTTCAAACTGTGTCGAACTCAGATGATCATCCCGTCATGACCATATGGCATCCTCATCTCACATTTTACCTTCGCTAATACATGTCTAGAAATGCTACGGATATTGGTATGTCACGTTTGGCATCATCAGACGCAGATAAGCAAGCTCGAGATTGGTTCGTCAAGACTACACAAGATCTTGGTTGTGATGTCAACGTGGACGCGATGGGTACGGAAAGTCTCATATCCATTCAGCATATTACTCATGCCAGGAAGGAAACATCTTTGCCGTTAGACCGGGAATGGACAATTCGGCCCCTCCTACATACGCTGGTAGTCACATGGACACACAGGTGAGCGCTTTATACTCAAGACGAGGGACGAGATGTGTCTAATCAAGTGATCAGCCGACAGGAGGGCGCTACGATGGAATTCTAGGTGTCCATGCCGGCATCGAGGCACTGAAAACCATGAAGGATAATGATATGGAGACCGAGTACCCAACAGGTAAGCCTTTACCGGTAGCAAGGATTGGCAAGTGTCAACTGATATCTTGATCTGTGAAAAAGGCGTGATCAACTGGACAAACGAAGAGGGCGCCAGATTCCCCATCTCAATGATCTCCAGCGGTGTCTGGGCCGGAGCAATCCCCCTTGAAAAGGCCTACAATCTAAGAGAAGTAGGTAGCGGCAACGCAACTCAAAAGAGCGAGTTAGAACGAATTGGCTATCTGGGTCCTCTTGAAGCAAACCACAAAGCAAACCCAATTGCTGCTCATTTTGAGCTTCACATCGAACAAGGTCCAATATTAGAGGCTTCGGGAGGCAAGATTGGCGCCGTAGAAGGCGTCCAGGCGTACAAATGGCATACAATTACCGTAAATGGAAGGGATTGCCATACGGGGACGACGGACTTTCAGAATCGGTCGGATGCGATGCTTACGGCTGCTAAGCTCATCCTGCATAGCCATAATAGGGCTTCTGAGGCAGGATGTTTGGCTTCCACTGGTATATTGACTTTGAAGCCAGGCTCGACGAATACAGTGCCGGGAGTCGTGCAGTTCTCGTTGGATATAAGATCGAAAGAAGATGCCGCACTTCTTCAGCTTGAAGAGACTTTGAAGTCGGAGTTCTCTAAGATTGCCCAGGGAGAAGAGATTGGTGGTCTGAATGCTCGGGGAACGAAAGGGAGGGGATGCACAGTTAAGTGGCAACTTGACACTGATTCTCCAGCAACGACGTTCCACGAAGATTGTATCAAGTGTGTAGAGGAAAGCGTGAGCGACATGTTAGGGACGTCGGAAGGCCCTAATGTTCAAAGGATGACTTCTGGAGCAGGACATGACAGGTGAGATCGCCATTCACTCGACAATGGCATTGACTAACCTTCCACCTAGTGTATACACAGCTAGACGCGCCCCAACCTCAATGTAAGTACGGCATCGCCAGTAGCTGTCGATACTAATTTACTAGGATCTTTGTCCCTTGTAGAGACGGCATATCGCATAACCCTGCTGAGTATTGCAGTCAGGAAGATTGTGGAAATGGAGCGCAAGTCCTACTCGGCGCAATGCTTCGATATGACCGACTTCGGGCAAGCAGGAAAACGTGAAGACGTCCAGTAGAGGATCGAGAAGTAGAGTGTAAAGATATCCGCGCAAAGACAATGCCCAATTTCATCTAACGATTCGCATCATACGATATGGTACAAAGCCCCATGTGCAACCCAACCATTCTTCCATGACGAATTCTTCCTCGCACGCTCCAAATTCACTGTATTTACTGGTCGAGGCGTGTAGGGAAGGTTCCTTTCTCTGTAATTCATGAGCTACTTTCCTCATTGCATTCCGCGCAAAGTACTGACCTCGCTGATCATCCCATCTCTCGCACCAGGCACTTGGGCATAATGATCGGTAGGCCAAGAAGAACTGTAGACCCGTCAGATACATCCCTCAACCCCCCTCTCCTCAGCATCCACATACTTGACGGCAAGGAGCAAAGTCCTCTCCCTTGGCTAGAATGCACTTGTGGTAGTCGACATAGTTTTGCCAGCAATGCTTGGTCTGGTTTTGGTTCGGGAAGCGGGCATCGAAGCCTGCACGAGGAATTGAACGTTAATCGTATACTTGGGGTATTTGGAGGGACGATATGTACCGGCTAGACATGAGTTAGCAATCAGACCATTTCTTTCTTTGGCTTGCAGACGATGCAAGCGAAGAGCTCATAACCTACCTGTCACAAACTTGAATGGCTTCGTTTCACGATCATCAGACATGATTGCTGCTAGAATGCGAACTGGCTGAGTGGAGGGGAGTAAAGTGGTGGTGGCGGGTCAATTGGAGAGAGGACGAAGTAGCTTGGAGGGTGAGGTCGTTGGATTCGATCTTCGGTTACACTCACTGTACGGAGTACGGTACAATACAGTATAGCTCCGTACAGCGGCGAAACTCCGCGCTAAAACGCTGCAAGGTCCGCCGAACCTCAGACCACAACCTTCGACAACACCACATCTCACTTGAATTGACGGCGCATCCATCAAAATGCAGCCAACTACTGCTCTCAGAATGTTCCAACCTACGAAGCGGATGATGAGGCCTGTGCCGGTAAGCTTTGTCCTCCCAAAACCGACATCAATTGGAATGAAAGACTGATGCGATTGGCACAACAGAAGGAGGAGCACAGCGGTACGTGAACCCCTCTTGGAACACCCAGGGAGCTGCGATACGACGATAGATCAATGGAGGTTGTAATAACTTGGAGGACACGGGAGCTGATTTGCCATCATGATAGCGCACACCATCTCCCAACGACTGCGAACCCTGAAGAAGATTCCCCCGGAGTTGATCCCCCTCGGTACTACAATCCTACCTCTCGATCGGAATACTCCATGCTAAGCCTTGTTTAGGAATCGTCGTTGGTGTTGCTGTTGGCTTTGCATTTTACTCCATGGGCCGAAAACTTGTTGTTGACAAGCAAATGCGTCTCAGCCGTCAGAACAGAAGCGAGTAGATTGTCGGTTGTGGACGCCGCATTGGCAAGTGGGGTCAGGCGTGGATTCAGTTTGAGGAGAACACTAGACTGCATATGGGTGGGAGTGGCGGAAGTGTACAAAAAACGAGTTGTGTTCCATACCAATACAAGGCGTGATGAATGTCGAGGCTTTTGCTATGAGCTCTTCAGTATCCACTGAGATGACCGCCTAAACTCCGTTACGGATCCTCAAAACGCCGTATAATGCTCGCCGGAAAAGCCTCCTGATTCCAGAGAAACCTGTTCCCCTTATTCTGGCCTTGGCCCAGCAACATCTAAACCTTCAAGGCCCTGCATTGGATCTTCAGGCCTGTCCTCCGTGCCCACCTGTGCTCTTTCTGCTGCCATCTTGTCCTCCTGACTTACAGCATTCTCTGCCAACCAGCCCTCCTGTAGAACGGTATTAGCATTTCATGTGATTTAGATATCTTAAATAGTATTCGGGTATTACCTGTTCCCATAAAGCAGTCCTGCTTCCAAGCCCTTCATTGACATTCTTGGGGGCCTTTGCTGCTGAGACTCTTATTACCTTGCCAAAGAACTCGGACTGGTCCATGTTGTCAATTGCGTCTTTGGTGTCCTGGGCATCTTCATATTCTACATAGCCAAACCCTCGGTGCGGCTCCATCGAATTAGGTGCCACATTTTTGCTACCAAATCCGTCAGTCTTAAGACTCCCCCATTCGAGGCTTTCCTATGTGACTTACGGAAGAGTTACATCTGCGATTTCTCCAAAAGGCAGAAATGCTGCCTGGAGACTCTCCACGTTCACCATGGGTGCTAAGCCACCAACGTAGACCGTGGCCTTCCATCTTGCTTGATCTGTCATGATGAGGGAGGAGCAGAAAAATTGTCTTGCTGAGAGTTTCTGAGAAAATTGCGTGAATAGAAAGTAGCTCGAAGAATTCAAGTTGCCATTAATGTCACGTGCTGATGTGCACTCCCGTTTACCTCTGACCAGGGCAGCACAGTGGAAATGTGTCCGAACATACAAGTCAGTTTCAATCTGATCAAGTCCCAACGACTAGACTGTCGCACTCTCATTCATGAATCTGGAGACCACAGTCTAACTTTATCTTTGTAATTTTTTATGCTGGCACACGATATCACAATAGGGCGGCAATAAACATTGGATTTTTGGAGGATTTTAGGAGCACGCATCAACATGGTCCGTTTAAGGGAAATTCCACGAACCGCGGCCTTTGCCTGGTCGCCAGGAGCCGATCTGCCTTTGGTTGTGACTGGCACACGAGCTGGAGCAGTGGATGCGGACTTCTCCGATGAGACGAAGTTGGAACTGTGGGATTTGAGTCTGGACAACCTAGAGCAAGGCGTGGAGCTTCAACCGGTTGCCAGCATCAGTACCGATTCAAGGTAGGTCGAGATCTTTCAAAAAGAGGAATTAGCATATTGATGGCTGACTCTTCCACCAGATTTCATGACATTGCTTGGGCGCCTGCGAATGCTGAACATCCAAGGGGAATAATTGCTGGAGCGCTGGAGAATGGCTCGTTGGATTTATGGGATGCCGAGAAACTCATCAATGGGGCCGAAGATGCCTTCATGTCACGGACGACCAAGCATACAGGGGCAATCAAGTCGCTTCAGTTCAACCCTCTCAAACCCCAGATTCTTGCGACGGCCGGCGCAAGGGGGGAGCTTTACATATACGATGTCAACGATATTGCAAATCCATTTAGACTCGGAACTGCGGCCGCACGATCAGACGACCTAGAGTGCGTGGCATGGAATCGAAAGGTCCCACACATTCTCGCCACTGGTGGAAGTGGAGGTTTTGTCACCGTCTGGGATCTCAAAACGAAAAAGGCTTCCTTGACTCTGAACAACAACCGAAAAGCGGTCGGGGCTATTGCCTGGGACCCTAATAATGCTACCAAGCTCTTGACGGCCACTCCAGACGATTCGAGCCCAGTCATATTGCTCTGGAATCTGAGAAATTCGAACGCACCGGAGCGTACCTTGACAGGTCATGACCAGGGAATACTGTCTCTTTCTTGGTGTCAACAGGACAGCGACTTGTTATTGTCTTGTGGTAAAGACAATCGAACCCTTGTTTGGAACCCCCAGACCGGTGAGCGTTTCGGCGAATTTCCTGAAGTGACGAATTGGACATTCCAGACGAGGTTCAATCCTCACAACCCTGCTCTGTCTGCCACCGCCTCTTTCGATGGAAAGATTGCTATTCAAACTCTGCAAAACACCAACCCAGCTGCTACACAGACTCCAGTACAAGGGCCCGTTGATGGGGAAGACTTTTTCACCAAAGCTCAGACACAGCCTCAAGGAGCATCGTTCTCACTACCTAAAGCCCCAAAGTGGCTTGAAAGACCCGCCGGTGCCTCATTCGGTTTTGGTGGTAAGATAGTCAGCTTCGGCCTGCCGCCAGTAGTTGAGGGTAAACCAAGAACATCCAAGATCCAAATATCCACTTTCTCGGTTGATTCGGACGTGGGTTCAGCCACAGAGGCCTTCGAAAATGCTCTCGTGGCAGGAAATATCGAGTCCATTTGCGAATCACATATCACGGATGCCAAGTCAGACGAAGAAAAGGCTGACTGGAAAGTCATCCAGACACTGATAGCTGAGAATCCTCGAAAGAAGGTTACCGAATACCTTGGCTTCTCAGATGAGGTGGAAGACGCAGCAAACGGCGTCGCTGCGCTTGACTTATCCGAGCCCGAGAAAAGCGAAGAAGCTACCATGGAAGAAAGTGGTGCTCAGGCGGCTAAGGGAAGTCGCTTGTCTGGATTCTTTGCTGATGGCACTGATGGTGATGACTTCTTGTCCACAATTGCTGCTACAAAGGGCGCTAAGACCGATAACCCATTCCATCTATACTCTGAAGGTGATTCTGCTTCCGAAAAGCAAATCACAAAGGCTTTGATGCTTGGACAGTTTGAGAAAGCCATGACAATTTGTTTGAAGGAAGATCGAGTTGCTGATGCCTTGATCATCGCGAACTGTGGTGGAAAAGACCTCCTTGAAAAGGCACAATCTGTATACCTATCGCGGAAGGCCAGTGGTCCCAACTACCTACGCCTCCTTTCATCAGTTATTGGCAAGAATCTGTGGGATATTGTCTACAATGCTGATCTCACAAATTGGAAGGAGTCGATGGCTAGTCTGTGCACATATGCAAGTCCAGAAGAATTCCCAGATCTTTGCGAAGCACTAGGTGATAGGATTATGGAGGGTGGATCTCTCAAAGACGCATCCTTCTGTTATCTGGTGGGATCCAAACTGGAAAAGGTCATCGATATTTGGATTACCGAATTGCAAGAAGCAGAGAAAGAGGGCGTGAAGGATCTCACTGGTGGCTCGATATTTTCCGTGCACGCACGAACTCTGCAAAACTTTATTGAGAAGGTCACCGTCTTCCGAGATGTCACCAAGTTCCAAGATAGTGAGCAAAGCATCACCTCGGATTGGAAGCTTGCTCCTTTGTACGACAAATATACCGAGTATGCTGATATCGTTGCCGCTCATGGCCACCTAGCAATTGCTGAGCGTTACCTGCACCTTTTACCTGCACAATATCCTGCAGCTGAGGTTGCCAGAAACCGTGTCAAACTCGCCTCAAGGAAGGCTCCAGAAAAAACTTCTGCCATGAGAGGCCCAGGTCAACCAACAAACACCGGTTACCAGCCAACGAATGGACCAACAGCGACATCTCAACGGCCAACCACGTTTGTACCTCCCACTCCAGTTGCTGCTGCTGCTTCAAATCCTTACGCACCACCATCGAACCCCTATGCTCCTCAACAACAAGGTTATCAACAAGGAGGAGCACAGGCTGGATACGGGGGATACGGGGGAGGATACGGGGGAGCTCCAGCTCCGAACCACTATGGGGCTCCTCCTCCATCATTTGGGGCACCACCAAGGAACACAACACCTTCCGCGCCTCCTCCCTCTAAAGCGAAGGACATGGTCAATTGGAATGATACCCCAATGGTCACTAAACCCGCGACTGCGAGGAGAGGGACACCTGTTGCGGCTATCCCATCCCCATTCCCAAATCAACCAAACTTGTCCATGCCACCGCCAGGACCGCCTTTCGGGGGTCCTAGATCAGCAGCATTACCCCCTCCACCACCAACGAAGGGCCCTGATCCCGCTAGGATAAGCTCGCCATTGACCCCAGGTCCACCTCGATCATTCCAACAGCCGCCTCCTCGGCCATCGTCCGCTGCCAACAACTATGCACCTCAAGTCGGGTCGCCATCTCAGCCATACCCAGGAGCCCCTCCCCCAACCGTTCCAAGAGGTCCTTCAACATACAACCAACCTCCGTCTGGACCCCCTCCCCCCAGCAGATACACCCCATCACCTGCACCACAACAATACGCGCCGCCGCCCACTCAGCAAATGCATGCTCCTCCGCCACCAGCAAACCCATACGCCCCCTCGTCAAACGCCCCCAATCAATATGCTCCAGCCCAAGGCGTATATGAGCCAAACCAACCGCCACAGTCCTATCAACAACAGGGTCCTCCACAGGGACCACCTCAAGGACCACCTCAAGGACCACCTCAAGGGCCTCCCCAGGGACCACCACAGAGCTCAAGACCACCATCTGGTCCGCCCCCTAGAGCTTCTCCGGCAACTGCTCCCCCAAAAGCAAAGCATCCAGTCGGAGATCGGTCACACATTCCCTCCTCGGCACAGCGTATGGTAGACATCTTTACCTCTGATATGCAGAGAGTCGCTTCAAAGGCTCCTGCCAGTTTTGCTGCCCAGGTCAAAGACACGCAAAAGAGACTAAACATCCTTTTTGATCATCTCAACAACGAGGAATTGGTCAAGCCTGATACAATTGAGCGTTTAAGTGAGCTCGCAGAGGAATTGGTGTCGAAGAACTACGACGTAGCTGCAAGGCTACAAGTAGATATTCAGCGCGAGAAGACGGAGGAGTGTGGAAACTGGATGGTAAGCCAACTACCCTACAAATTACGACCATCCAACTAACCATGCTACAGGTTGGCGTGAAACGATTGGTTAGCATGAGTAAGGTGACTCCATGAGTAGTAGCATGCGAATTCATCTCAGGGTTAGGCTAGTGACTTTAGTGTCAAAGCATTGCAACAGCGTAATGCCAGGTGCATCCGTAGAACACAGCGAAGGCACTCGTAGAAAGCGGTGTCTAAATAGCGCACAACAAATGAAAGATTACCGCCATTTCAACGAGCTTTCGACGCTCACATCTTCAGGGTCCTTTGTCCCTATTCTCCAACACCTAGTGAGTACAGATTAGCGTAGTCAACCTGCTCTTCCCAATGTGCCCTTGGTGAGAAATGGTATACTGCACAAAAAATTGTTCTAACTCCCAAAGTCATCGATCGCTCTCTATTTGAGCGTCGACATAGACATTTAAATGCATAAAAACTAGCTCTAGATGTAGTAATGGGCCACAGAAGCCATGGTATACATTCCGTGAGTTGAACTTTCGCCCCAAAACGAAGTGTTGACTTGAGAGAACTCACGTGACCGAAGTTTTCGGTTGCTTCGGATTTAGGGAGCTTAAATATATAGGACTTGAAGACATGTTCTCAATATCTCGATGGTATATGCACCATAGTTTCTTGTACTACAACGTATGTTACGGTATGTGCGACCACGAATGGAGCATAGCTCAGCCAGGTCAGCTGGTTACAATTCGTTCCGTTAAGTACGAAGGTATAGGACTAATACTTCACCTCTGTCTGTACCTTCGCAAGTTATCAAATCCTCGCGATTGGTGGGAAGACTTTGCATACAGTACGGGTAGTAGCCTTACAAGGTTGCATCCTAAAAGGACAGCTCACCCTAGCCTCGCCAGTCTCCGAAACCACACGTCCTCCCTCTTTCATTCAAAAGTGAAGTAGGTTATAGGGGAATAGTCACACTACGAACGATCGATTTTAAGGTCAAGGAAAGATTCTAAAGGCGAAGGGACAGTGTAGCTATGTCGTCGCCGTCGTCCGAAACTGGGACATTGACTCATCAAATGAGGCGGAAATATGAAATGCCGAGCCGCACGAAGGAACAAGGGGATTTGAAAAGGAAATCTGATTGTGATGCTGCTAGACAGAGTAAAGCCTTTTGATTCTTGTCCTGTATTAAGTCCATAAGAATGTCCCGTTCAATTTTGGTTCGATTTGAGCTAATAGTTGGACGAACACCAGGCGCTATCGACAGCATCGAATCTTCAAATTTTAATAGCGATATAACAAGTCGCTGTAAACCATTGGAGAAGAATAGTCTACAGTCCACGTCATCGAATCCTCCTTACATTGCTACTGATACTCTGAGTCGACGAGAGGAGGACTGTACTGGATTGTTTGTCTCTGGACAGGACACTTTATGCACTACGGAACTGGCACGCGAAGCACCATCCGCTGAAGCCATGGGCGCCTTTGGAAGCTCTGATCCGGGAGAGAACAAGAACAAGTCAAAAAAGTCGCAGACCTTCGCTTTTAGTAGTGAAATACCAAGAGCTTCGTTAGAGCCAGGTTCTGAGGCAGGACCACAACCTGGGGATGAGAACGGAACCAATTCACTTGAAAATAACAAAGATAGACCGCCGAAGAGGCTGAAGTGTACTGAATCAGTCGAAACACCACCCGTTTTTTTAGCATGTCCTTATCGAAAATATGACCCCAAGAGATATGGAATATATGATAAGCGGATATGTGCACGCTCACAGTGGAGTAGTATATCTAGGTTAAAGTTAGTAACAACCCGTGTTGGGAAGCAACAAGAAACTAACTAGCCCAAGAGAGCATTTGTATCGTTGCCACAAGCAACCGATACATTGCAAGAGATGCCTAGAGCATTTTGCAACAGCATCTGCATTCGAAGAGCATACAAGGGCAGTGGATGTGTGTGATCACAAAGTATACCAAGCTCCCGAGGGGTTGACGGAAGTGGTGGAAAGGGCCTTAAAGAGACGGAGGAAGTCGTCTTCACTGAAATCAATTGAATCTCGCTGGCTTGAAATATATCGCTTGTTGTTTCCAGAAGAAAAGGTGATGCCTTCACCATGTATGAACCTCTGTCTTGACTTATTTGTTGGCATATATCATATACTGACTGAATGCTAGTTTTTGAGCCAATCTCGGAAGAAACTGCTCGCCCGACTGATTTGGTAGACCTACACCACTTTAAGGAGTACTTTCGGCGTGAATTTTCACTATTGGCTGGCGGCACAATTGAAGGTATCATATCTGATCAAACCAAAGCAGCACACCAGGAGCTTGCAACGAAACTTGTACGTGCGCTTCAGGAATGTCAAGGTAGAATTTTTGCCAATTATCGATCTCAACAACGCCTAGGTCACGAAATTTCTAGTCCCTCTTCGTCCCAAACAATCAGGTCTGGTTCGAGGCGTTTGGGAAATTCTAGAGAGGAGTCAAGCGGAATCAATCATGATTTCACCGATCATAGCTTACCCAACATTGAAATCTACGATACGTCCTACGTCCAAGATCCGGAGTCTAATCACGACATCTGCTTTAGCACAGACACTGCTGATCCTTCCCTTGATGACACTCATAATGTATCGTCCAGTTTTCAATCTCTTGAAGCCACCTTAGAAGTTGGAGGGTTGGATTTTCTTGAATTGGACGCTTTCTACTCCGACACTAATTCGTTCTTCTACCCTGGCCCTGAGGGGTAAATCTTGGATTTTCCTCTAGGAAAATAGTATCATTTAGAGGCTCCGTTCGCCTACACTTAATTTCTTGAAATCTGCCAGGGCGCCCCGGCCAGAGTTTGAGGCTATACCCCCTTTGGAAGCCTCCGATGATGCGTCCACGAGGGCCCCACCTTTTTTTTTGTTTGCTTGTATTGATTCGCGTCCGACGACCTCCCATGGGGTACGGGGACGTGCTAAGTAAAGGACTTATGTACAAGGTCCATGTCTACTACAAGGGGAGAAAAGCCCTCCTAATAGACAGTCCCGGGTCTCTGATCCCGCGGTATCTCAGCTCCCTTGTACTACCCTTAAAAGTATTTCTTGAGAAGAAGGAATATCTAATATAATAGACTAGGGTTAGGAGGATTTGTTTGTTTGTTTGTTTGTTTAATCCTTTTAACGTCCTGTGTAAGTCAACGACTATAGTAGGACGCCAGAGCCTCAGGTCTGGGAGCCGAATAGTAGACTAGCTACGGGTCATGTTTTTTGCCAGCACCCGGGAAAGATTTTCCTAGCCGGGGGACAAGTCCCCTATTAAGGACTTTACTAGCCAATATTAATAGGCTAGTAGCCTATTTCAAGCTATTATCCATCAATCCTCAGCGTGTGTTATAGTAATTTAATAGGGGTCGATCCCCTGGGTGAGGAGTTAACTATGTAGCCGCCTTACAATCCTCCTACTTATAAAGATATTAAGGCCCATCAGAGTTATATAGATAGTGCCACATGCCCCACTAGGGGACTTTAGTCACGTGGTAGCGTGCCGAGGTTTTACCGAGATGCTCGCTTAATTATGATACCTCTTCGAGCTCTGGTTCGATCCTCCTTAGCTTAGTTTTCTTCGAGACGTAGGACCATTTCGCAAGCACTCCTTTTTGTGCATTTGTGAAGGACCGTCACAGAAATTTAGGAATCATCCCCTTAAGTACCGCCCAAATAAGTATCTAGTAGGCACTATACCGTCAAAGGGGTTCTTGGAATCTAGAGCGAGAAGTATCCCTTCCTGAGGAGGGGGATGCTCTAGCTAGGGGCAAGACGTTGCCCGATGTTTTGCTATATAGCCGAGAACTTAGACAATACAATAAACCCAGAGAGAGAAAAATGCTAAGAAATGAATTATAATAATCCATGGCATCTAGGTGTTACATACTTGTTTAATCAGCTGGTTTACAAAGCATTAGTATCAGGATCCTTGTCGAATTCGTTTTAAATTTTTAGGTGGTTCCAGATAAAATAATCGAACATAATGTGCTAATTATTTGGGAATAGGACAACTCGAGCACCTTACAAATGAACAGCAATTAAGTGCATACAAAGGAGCCTAAAATTTTGACGAGAAGATAACCTTCCGAGCTAACTAATCATAATTCGTTTAATTTAAAGAAATGTGTATATCACGGACGCCCTCTCAGAGCTATATCTTAGAATTTCAATTTCAATTCCCTAGGGCGTTCTCCCGAGACTAGCCTGCTCCGGCGCTATTTCCACTACGGATGTTTCCAAGAAAGGTAACAAGAACAGCGCAGTATCTAGACGCGGAGGGTTAGCATCACCTAGTCCGTATGCCAATCCGGGAACTTACGTGCATGTACCTATGAAGAGACTCACTACACTCGCGCCCGCGAGCGACATGATCGAAGCGAAAGCTAACACAAATAACAAGACCATGACCACTGTTTCTGCACTACTTGTTCTTGTCAGGAATAATAAAAACACGGGAATTAGCAGTATAGTCACGGCAACGCAAACGGATAGCCACTTCGCTCCAAGAGCAATCTTGTGAACAGAGAAAGCCTGTATGCCCTCGTCTCCAACGGCATGAACCTGGTTTTTCTGCCCCAAAAGCCGCTTGAAGAGAAATGACCTGGGCCAACGAGCCAAGCAACTCTCAATAAAACCATCGAATTCATTCTTGCGGCTCGTCGACGGGAAGACGAAGTCGGAATCGTAGAACACAAAATCGTACTCGCCCGCACACAGTGGCTTCTTAGACCAGACAAAATTAAGCAAGTTGTTGTAGTCCCTGGCGGGTGGAGCGAACAGGGCACGAAGTGAGCTATCCTTTAGCAAGAGCTCATCTGTCTCGGAGATTAAATCAGCCTCTTGTTCAGCCTCATGCCTTGTGTGAGAAATTATCAAGGGGAGTAGCACAAGCAACCCTCGAACCGCATAGTCTGCAATTCAAGTTGATTCTAGCCAGCTTTCTTGTCGCCTTACATACCGTACTGAAGGAGCTTCACCCTCAATCTTTCGAGGAGGTTCACTTGTGCCGCATCCCACTTCTCTCCCCAATTCGCTGCTTTTAATCTCTGGCCGCACCCGCCCGGTTTAGAGTCTTTGTCGTCCAATTCATTCAATTCCTTCTTGATGTTCGTTATTTCGACTTGGAGGTGGAGCAGCAAGCGCGCATGCTCTTCGCCGAATCTGCGAAACATTCGGACGCTGCTTGAGCTATTCTGAAAGGCCGCAAGCCTTGGAAACCCATTAGGGCGGTTCGCGACTATAGTTGCAGATCAATTGTTGCCTTCTGTGGCATAGCGAGGAGTTTGACCGACAATCTTGATTTCTGATCCGTCCGCAATGCCGCTTAAATTCCCGTTCCTTCCTCTGATCTGCTTCTTCTTTCGTTTCCGTCTTTTTCAATTCGTCTTCGGGGGATTTTTCGGTGGACGGCGTATTCGCGTTCGAGGAAGAGGGGGAGGGAGAGGTGGATGAATCTGCGAATTGGCTTAGTTACCATGTGTTTCCGCAGGGGTGGTTTCAGAAAGATAGAAGTACCTTCGGTCTCTAGCTGCGTCAGAGCTTCAATAGCAATATCTCCTCCTACATGACGAGTCGCGCCAATGCTCGAAGTATGCGCTATGTCGCTCCCTTCCTCGCACTGGGCAAGCAAATTGCTGCTAGTCTTTCGGTAGAGGCTCCGTTTCATCTTCGCTGGCAGTTTACCATCGAGCTGTTTCCCCTTCTCTGCGAGATCTGTATTATCAGCAAAGCCAAAGGAACAAACAGATAGGCAATGAGACTGTAATAAGGCTGAGGTGGGATTTTCCCCCTCCACAGGCAGGGAATGAAGGTCCAGAGCCTCCGGAGGCGCCATCGTAGTGTTGTAGTTGACGAATCACCGATACTGTAAGGCTACAGCCTGTGTAATAGCAAGTAAAGCCAAAACTTCATACATGGCTGCCATCTTGTGCTATATAGGCTCATGCTCGTCGAGCGTCGACAAGGAATTCAGCATGCGAGGGTATTACCCAGAATCGCGAACGCCCGACATAGCTGGGAGAGTCTCGCTATAGCAATTTGGAAAGAAGGTTGCAATGCATTGTACTATCGTGGATGCTTCCATATGGCTAAAAAGAGAGGATGGTGTAAGTGTAGAGATTGTGGTTGGGTGAAGGAGACAGGATGGCTGCAACCTTAGTCGAGAGAGGTGGCTTGAAAAGGCTGGTCCTCAATCTAGGAATATTGTACCGTACAGGATGCGAGGACGCCGTGTGACACGCATCGCTCGTTGGAGAAATGGGCAAAGGTTCTTATAGGACAAGCAGTTATGCTTATTTTAGGTAGCTGGTAAATTGATACAAACTAGAACTATACTCGAAGCAAGATGAAGTGATAAGACAATACTAGCAATTTTGAAGGAAATAGTCCATGCGACGAAGCGAGCTCTGTTTAAGTACTTTGAGCATTCGATTGACAAGAAATTATAGGTAGGTAGTATAAACAATGATATCCATCAACTCTATACACGCAACTAAACCCTCCCTCGTGCCCTTATATTCCAAACGCAACGCCTCTAACTAGACTAGAATCAATACCCTGTTCACGCCGTCCAAGTTGGGCTCTACCGTGTTACAGTCGCCGCTGGAAAATAGGCAAAGTTGTGTTGTTGGCTTGATGGACATTGTTCATTTCTAGGATACCGGACATCGTGACGTTGGAAGGAGGGAGTGCAGTGGGGTTGAAGAGCCATGCAGTTGGGGCTTAGAGACAAGTACGATATGAGCAGTCGTAAAAGAGGTTGATGTAGGGGGTTAGAAAGCACTTCTGATCCAAGGAAAATGCCGCTATGAAGGGGAAGGCTGATCTTGGGATCCCTCATGTGCTGGTTCGGGAGGTGCCTCTACTGGAACGTCCTACTCGGTGGTCGAGTCAATATCGTGGAGGATTCGAGCTTTTTTGCGAATACTTACTTCTGCTGCATCGCATATATCCACCTTATAATATGGTTCTCCTCGGGAGCCGCTTTTGTTTCCGCTGCTTGTGGAGCTCTGCACATATGTTTGGTCTGGCATGTTGGATTGTAGTACGTTATAGAGAGTGAATGAAAGCGAGAGACAAAGCTATTTGCAAAAGCGACTTCGTGTTGTCATAGAGAAAGTGAGAGGGGAGAGAGAATTGGTATTGTTCCCCCCTGTAGAGAGAGCCCCTGTAGAGAGAGCTCCAACAATACGAAAAACATTCGAAATGGCCCACCGGAATAAGCGAGGCATGGTGAAGGTAGTTTGATTTGCATGTGGTAGTATATGCAAGGTCCAGTCTTTTAGCAGGAATCATTCCTACTGAACACCAGCGGCTTCACAAGAGCCATCGGCAGAGGGAGACAGGATCTAGCTAATTGAGTTTGCGGATACAGTATATCTAATCATCTACCTAAGGTGGCTGCCTATTGGTAGAATTCATAAACCTGATCCGCAGACTTCCAAGTAGTTACATGCACGGACTGTAGACTAGACACGCTAGACTGTTTGGCGCATGTAAGCCATGCGATTGGCTAGGACGGTGTCAACTGCTGTCTTTTGGAAAGACGATTGGAGATATCACATACAGAGTGTTTGGGGTTAAGCGAGACCATTTAATCCAGGGGTTCTAGCGTCGCCCCGAAGGTCACCTGAAAAGGGAAGACCCAGTCTTTCTGGTTCATTCGGTTGGTTGAGAACGACTGACGGACGCTGGATCAAATAAGGACCCCTTTGGCAACCTCTAAATACCAGTATTTCGGCGAGTATTTGGTATAAAGTATTTCTAGGCGCGCCGGGGCGTTTAGCAACTCTGAAATCCTAGTATGTGGCCGAAATACTGGAGCTTAAGATGCTGTCTAATCTGGTATCTAGTAGTTTATCACTTGATGACTGATAATTGACGTCATTATACCTAGTTTCGATGAAAAATTTCTTCGGATATGCCACCCCCGCTGCCGCTGACTCTCACTGCTTCTGTATTATTATTCGTAATCCGCGATAATATGGAGTCGCTATTTAATGACACCGACGAGTCCTCTTAGATTACCGGAATTGAGGATACGAGGAATGTGTGTATCGAGGAGAAGATATACATCTTCTTATATATTATAGGCTAACCTACTTCGAATCGGAATGTACAGGAGGAGTTCCAAAAATCTAGTGATGCCGTAGCTAGGTAGATAGTGACGTCTGTCGACGAATTAATTAGCTAATTAAATTATAGAATATTCCACGAGGTACTTATCGCTCTAAATATCCTATGTAAGGGCCTGGTAAAGCTTCGAGACCTCGATATACAAGATCCTCGCTCCAGATTATCCTAGGGCCGGTACTCTCTCTTGCCTGGCACTCTGCGGACGACACTTTTTGGGAGGGTTTACAAGTTCTTGCCCATACTATTGAGGTAGTGTGGTGTTTCCGAATCGCGAGATAAAGCGAAAAATCATAGGGGACGACTGCTTCTATGTATATGAAGGAACTAATTTAGATCGCTTTCATTGGTGTGCTATCATTCACAGGGGAATATACAACGCAGCTGCGAACCGACGTTTTGTGTAACAATAGCCAGAAGGAGGATTGATAAGTATCGACACTCAAGTAGGTCTGCATTGCATTTAAGAACAACTATAATTTGACAGACTTATTAGCCTATTCTATCCGAGGGTCCGATGCAATTATCAACTGTTCGTTTTGGAAACGATAGACACTGATCGAAATTATGATCTGAATACTCCAACTCTGGTAGAAATGGCCGCAAATAACACTGGCAAGACCAAGAACCGTCCAGTTGATGTCACGATTCGAACTCTGCACTGATGCAAAGTTGGGCGGGGGAGAAACGAAGGCTTTATTTCTATGAGGAACAGTCCTGTAGAATTCAAGTTAATAATCAGATCTATGAAGAACGTCAGAATTTCAGATCACTTCTACTAAAAACTAGGCATTTCTTCATCATATTGTTTAACTGAAATAAATAACAGCCCTTAAAACATGACCACTTCAAAACATACGAATTAAGGCTGAAAGGGATAGCCCCCCTCGATATTTAGGATAGTTTAGTACATTGCCATCTCGTTCTAATAACTAAGGTTTGGCTATAAATATCCTAATTACATGGAGATCGTATCGTGTCACGTTTGTGGCGCTAGTCACATGTGTGGCGCAGGCACCTCTGGAACATGCACGAGCGACGAGAGAGAGGGTGCTTAGTCATGGAAAACTCTGTATTTAAGCGGCCTTCAGGGGCGCGGCGCTCCTTTATAGAAACCAAGCGTCTTTTAGCTCGCTCACTTTGTTGCATTACAAGCGCTCTTTCTGGCGCTAGCAACGCCCCCCGCATGTCATGCAATATTGTTATTAAATCGCTTTCTCCCCTGGCGCTCTGAGACCCCGTGACGCTTGGCAATTGCGATATCTTCAGATATCCATATCGAATATCAGCTATGTTGCAATTAGCTAAAGTATGACGACGCATCCGACTTACGTTGGGTACGGAGTACAGCCTATGAAATGCGCCAATTGCGGCGTGGCCTCAGGTCAACCCATTTCACCGCCTAGCCACACGTGATACATCCTGGTCACACGTGATGCCTACTAGCTCTTTTCTGCTGCCAGTAGCCAATCCGAGATCGGCCCGCCGCACCTGGAAAGAAATCCTTGACTTTTCTGCACCATCACCCATACAACACTCGCATTTCCCCACAGATGTTCACGCTCCGAGTCACAGACTGATCTTTACTTCTCTTCCCGTACTTCTCACCCAGAGTATTAATATCGGTCATCCCGCACACGAACACCTTCACCTCTACGTACACCATCGCCATCTCCAACTTCTCTTTGATCAATTCATTGTTCACCAACCCCGCAAACACATCTTAGCCTGCATTTCAAGATGTGCCCGTCGTGCGAGCCAGAAGCAGCTGCCAACGGCAATGGTAGCACCAACGGTCACTCCAATGGCAATGGTACAGCTTCAAATGGAAATGGTAAGAATATCCTCCGCGTCCCGGCCTTCAATTCTTCCTATACTGACAAACCACAGGTCATCCGGGATTCACTGCCGTCGAGACCAAGTCAAATCCCCACGCCCACCGATCAAACCCTTACCAGCCGGTTGGAGACTTCTTGAGCAACGTCAACAACTTCCAGATTATCGAGAGTACCCTCCGCGAGGGAGAACAATTCGCCAATGCCTTTTTCGACACTGAGAAGAAGATTGAAATCGCTAAGGCACTTGATGATTTCGGAGTAGACTATGTGAGTCATAGCTTGGGCATATCTTGGTGTTTACAAAGACTGATTATGTGGTACAGATTGAATTAACTTCTCCTGCTGCATCTGAGCAATCAAGGGCTGATTGCGAGGCAATCTGCAAGCTGGGCTTGAAGGCCAAGGTTGGTCGTCGTCGAAAGTGGGCGGTGTAAATTTCTAACCTTTGCAGATCCTCACACACATCCGATGCCACATGGATGATGCCAGAATCGCTGTCCAGACCGGTGTCGACGGAGTGTAAGCAACTCTCGGGCCCCCGTTTATGGTCATTTTTCTAATGCTCGGTAGTGACGTTGTCATTGGCACATCTTCGTACTTGATGGAGCACTCGCACGGCAAGGATATGACCTACATCACCAACACAGCTATCGAAGTCATCAATTACGTCAAGTCACACAACATCGAAATCCGATTCTCTAGCGAAGACTCTTTCCGATCCAACCTCGTCGATCTCCTTTCAATTTACTCCACCGTCGACAAGATTGGTGTCAACCGGGTTGGCATTGCTGATACAGTCGGATGTGCGTCTCCACGCCAAGTCTACGATCTGATCAGAACTCTTCGTGGTGTTGTCAGCTGTGATATTGAGACCCACTTCCACAACGATACCGGATGCGCTATTGCAAACGCATACTGCGCGTTGGAGGCTGGAGCTACACACATTGATACTTCGGTTTTGGGTATTGGTGAGCGAAATGGCATTACCCCTCTTGGTGGTCTTATGGCCCGCATGATCGTTGCCGATAGAGAGTATGTTATGGGCAAGTACAAGCTCCACAAGCTCAAGGATATTGAGGATCTCGTGGCCCAAGCTGTCGAGGTCAACATTCCATTGTGAGTCATACCCTTTTATTTTTCAATTCGCGTACTTCGCAAGAAAAATAGCTGATGTTTATGTAGCAACAACTACATCACCGGTTTCTGTGCCTTCACCCACAAGGCAGGCATCCACGCCAAGGCCATTCTCAACAACCCATCAACCTACGAGATCATCAACCCAGCTGATTTCGGCATGTCAAGATATGTCCACTTTGCGTCACGTTTGACTGGCTGGAATGCCATCAAGTCTCGTGCAGCGCAATTGAACATTGAAATGACTGATGCCCAATATAAGGAGTGCACGGCCAAGATCAAGGCTCTTGCTGACATCCGACCTATCGCCGTCGATGACGCCGATTCGATCATCCGAGCTTTCCACCGTGGACTCAAGCTCGGCAAGCCAGTTGACCTCCTCCCAAACATGACAGCCGAGGAGAAGGCAGCGTTTGAGTTGAAGGAGAAGGATATTAATATGCTCGAGAAGAGACAGTTAGACGCAGCGGATACCCCGGTCGCTAAGAAGGCCAAGAGCAACGGCATCACAGCATAAAAAGAGCTATGTAAGCCACTAAATTTCCCCCATTTTCAAATCACCATAAAGGGACGGTAACTTGGCTATCCAAAAAATCGAACGACAAAGGTAGATTTAAATGGTTGCACACCTGTTGCATATTGCAATGAGTTTTAGGAAGGCGTTATTCGCTTGGTTGCAAAGGGGATTGTACGTATGACTACCTTTCAGACACGCTCCGTGAAGATGGAATGGAAATGAAGAAAGAAACAAATCATCAAAACGCGCCTTTAGGTAGCGACTCGTTTGACAAGATATCATCGTCATGTGTAAATTCGTTTTGCTACACTACATGTAATATTTGGGTTTCTCATCCCTCTCATATCTAATGAGATGTCGATGTTAAACATCTAGAAATGAGTGAGGAGTGATCACAATACACTGTGATAGTCGAGTATCGCAAAGGTAGTCAGCTCCGGATGTAGGCTTCTGTGTGAAGCATGGTGGGAAATTAGTCGTATTATGTGTGTTTTTCTACTTTGAGAAGCCGCCGGAGCATTTTTCATAAACCCCTGAATATTATCACACCCTTTCTTTTGGGTTCAGTGGGTCTCAGCTTATTCACACACACAGGATTTACAATGACTAGCCAACTATAAGTTCCCATGATTTTCAACCTTCTCCTCTCTTTTGGCACGGTAGGGTGGATCTTCCCATGGGATCTGGTGGTTGGAGAGATTTTGATTTGCGTTAGGGCCCTTGTCTTACGCTGGACGATGGTCCGCTTGGGTTGTATGGGGTCTACCATGGGAGTGGAGTTTTGGGGCGTAGGATTTCTTGTTTTAGGGAGAATGCTCCCGGTATAGATTTACCATTGAGTCGATATGGAAATAAGGATTTCTTTTGGAGCAGGACTACTTGCTGATTTGTTTGATATTTGGAGGTCGAGCTTACTGTTCTCCCTTCTTACATAAGGAAGCTCCTCTCTTCTACTGCGAGCGGTAAAGTATTTGTCTCGGAGAGATACTAGTATAGTCTCGCGGCCCGCAGCTCCACTCGTGGAGATCTTGACACTATCCCTGAGCAGTAGAGAATGACGCCAATAAAACACCGTTAGATAAGCTTCTTGTAAATGCCTGGTCGCATGTAGTGGTAGATACCTGTTCAGAACACAGGCCAAGGGGAAAACCATGTACCTTGCTGCCCTTTCTTGCAACGAGCTCAGCTCCCTCCGGTCATTGGGGAAAATAGGGCAAGAAAATCTACTCCCACTATCCTCGCGCCCCATGCAAGAAGCACCAATCGTATATACGTGAGTCCGAATATTATCGCTGTCTCGTGAGCATTGGCACTAGCACGGGAAGATCGATGGATAAGATCTGATCTGATCTGATCTCCCCCCTCACTAGCGAGACTAAGAATCGGATGCCCCTGTATCTGACAGAAGCGAATATGCTACACGTGTCCTGCTTACTCATTGCTGAGTCATCCTGTCCCACAAAGAAGAGATTTCATCTTGTAACTAGTAGACCAGACAATACAATACATTATCCTGAAATCCATCAGATCCTACCGAGGCAGAATAGAGGTGCAAATAGTAGAATAGTAAGAGCGCAGGTCATGACTCGCCCTGCACCTCTCGCTTAGTAGGACCACCACTCTAACATCTTAGAATTCAGGCCCCAATTTAACAAGTTAGCCTCAAATTGGCGCCTCTTTGCATTCTTCAATCATCAACAACATCTCAACAGGTGGATGAGCCGATCACAACCAAGGTTGATGATTGTATAGGGCTTTGTTGTTCATAGCAGAGGCAGTACAAACTTGTCTCCTGCTTTTCCCTGCTTCCCTCCTAGCGCATCTCGAAAGCATAATCGCCTTTTCTAACGCCATCTCTCAAAGAAGATCTGTGTAATCGTTATTGATGATTCCCAAGTCTTCCCCAAGGCCAAGCGTCCGAGATAGAGTCTGATATGTCGTCAGGTTCGGTCTCAGATCGACCAGCAAAGCGACCAGCAAAGCGTATACTACAAGCCTGTGGACCTTGCCGGTAATGTTAACCCCGCCCTTCAAACTGTTTTAGAAATAACTTGTAGACTAAGTCTCTGCGTGTAGACGGAAAAAAGTTCGATGCCCTGGTGAAAAGCCAATTTGTTCGTTGTGTTTGAGGTTGAATCAGCCATGCGTATTTGCAGACCAAGAAATCATCGAAAGAGAGATTATGAGGGTCTCCTCACCTTCTCAGTCACCACTTCCAAAAGAAACCAGACCTCCAACGAATGATAAAAGATTGGTAGGCTCAACTGGATCTCCATAATTTAAGACATGCAAGTAATAGGGACTAGGAAGACCGTCTAAAAAATGTCGAGTCACAACTCGCGGAAGTACTGGCGAATCGAGCATCCCATGCAAGTCCATCGCGCCAAACTCCAGCCTCTCCCGCTACCTCATATCATGCAAGACTAGATTTGGTTCAGGCACAATCCAATAAGTGGGTGATATGAATCCTTGAATTCATATAATCGTTTTCTAATCGTTTCTTAGTTCTCTGCCTTCGTGGGAAATTGTGGAAGCCATTGCGGAAACGTATCTTTTGTACTGCGATTGCCAACCGCTACCTCTATTCCACAAATCGTCCTTCCAAGTCAGTTTGCGAGAACGTGATCCTGAGGTTCTACTTGCAATTCTCGCATTAGCTTCGAGGTTCTCTGATCTTAGGACGCTTGAAGATGGGCGCAGAGCAGAGGTCGCTGCCTCTTGGGCCGGAGAAGCGCGAGCTATCATTTCGAAAAGAGTGTTTGATGGTAATGTTGAGTTTTCGACAATACAATCACTCTGCCTTTTGACTCTCGTTGATTTTACAAGTAGGATTTCTTCACGAGGAGCATAGGCAATTCGCTAACTTGAGTAGATGGAAACAAACGCCGTGCTAGTATGCACAGTAGCCTTGCGATGTGCTTAGCCCACAATTCTGGTTTGACATGCGAAACTCACGCTGCAATCCCATTCCATCAGAAAGAGGAACGAAGGAGATGTTTTTGGAGCCTTTTTCTACTGAAACGACTGCATGGCGCAGATTTTATGGTCCTTGACTTCCCGGCCGAAGCTAACTTCCCTTGGTATCCAGAGACTACAGGAATAGTACCTGATCGTGATCATCATACAGGTGACCACAACTCGTCCGCTGGGACCGATTCGTCGACAGACAAAGGTATCGTCGCTTACGCTATCCAGATGAGCGAGGTCTGGTTCAAGATTACAAGATATGCTTGGAGAAGGGGAATACCAAGCGACTTACCTCCATGGTCGCCGCAATCAGAGTATTCTGCCGTTCTAGCTCAACAGATGGATTTTGAAACCCGTATGCCTTATATTCATCGCTTCAACCCCGCGAAATTCTCTCAAAGACCCCTGGAAGAGCTTAATGCCACACGTGACTATTGGGGACCTTGGCTATTGATTCAGTTCCTCTATCACACGAACCTCTGTCTCCTGAATCACCCACTTTTGATATCTTTGCGCCTCTGGAACTTCAAAGGAGTCATTCCAGAAATATTCCTGCAGAATACAGCGGACCTGATGACGACACACACTTCATGGATCATTAATTTCATTGATATGCTTGAAGCGAAAGAATTTGTGGTCACTGATCCCTTCCTTGCACATTGTGTTGCCATTGTCGCTACGATATACCTCCAAGAAAGCTTCTTGGGCGATCTGTCGAAACGAAGAGAGAAGAAGGAGAGTTTCGAGAAATGTCTGAAGTTCATCCGAGGATTTGGCAGAAGCTGGCCGCACGTGGGTCGGATTGTACGTCTCTGTTTCCCCTTTCCCATCCAACGACCATCAACTAATAACACAGGCATCTAAACTCTCATCCTTGTCCGAGACCGTATCTTCCACTCACGACGCAACTCTCGAACCTATACGCCAGAATCGAAAACTCCTCATCGATCTCGGCCAATTCTTCGAAATCCTGGAGTACTCGTCTTCTTCCGAGCTTCCAGGCTCAGACCGCCAACTCTTCGGCTCAAGTTTATCGTCGACTTTCCGGGCGAGTAGGACCGAGATGGCGCAAACGACCGTACTCCCGGAACCAACCAGACTCGAAAGACAAGAGTTTGGAACGAGTGCGAGCTCGACGCCGATGAGTGTGAATTTACAAGGCAACGATTATAGCGGTGGAGGCATGGGCTTCAATGTTACCCCAGATGCATCAAATGAGGCAGCTTTTCAATTCTCAGACGACGAGCTTGCTGTTTTGGCAGAGAACTTCTTTCAAGTCAGGCAGGATGGCGGCGATGGAGGGGGTGGGAATTGGTGGAACATGGGTGGTAGTCTTTGAGATATCATCTGTTTGTGAGCATAGTGACCCATTTTCAAGACTAGCCTCTAATATATAGCATAGAACATAATTACTGGGAAACTTCAATATTCCGTCAGCAAACCGCTTAATACTTGAAAAGCAGCAAAACTTTAACTTCCATTGCGAATTGTTGTCTATCAATTTTATGCCGACACAACGGTAACAAAGCCCACGCCTTTGAAAAAATATACCCGATGCAAGAATATCACACCTGGTTAAATCCAATAGCCTACCTACCCATTAACGCTCCCCATGGATCTTCGCAAGGATTACGTGAAAAATCTTGACTACTGCACCTGCGTTACTCAGCGCAGTCATTGCTAAACACCACGAAATCATTATCAACGCAGACCGTCTTACAACATTTCGACTATCATCCGGCGAGCAAGACGATTTTGGCTTTCGATCACACTTACAAGGCTCCACTAGTGGCTGTATCCAGCTACCCAGGTCAGGTACTGCAGTTGCCCATCACCTAACATCAAGAAGCTATCATCCAGTCCTAGCAAGTTAGACAGACTCATTCCAGCTCCAGCCATTGTATTTCTCGAGAATAAAAACTGGCCCTTTACTTAAATAGAGGCTCTTCTCACCTAGTTATCCGAGCCAGAACAACAGACAAACAATCGCCCTCTTCCACAGTCCCTCCCCACTCTTCAGATATGTCATCGACACGACGTCCCCAATCGGACATGGAAAAGGCACTCCACCACGCCCAGGCAAGCAACAATGGCACCTCATCCTCATCCTCGCCCTCACGTCCCATTGCCCCCTCCAAACACCGTTACAAGGCCACCACGCAGCCCTTCATCGGCCGACTGGGAGGAAACCAAGACTTCGCCCTCGACGGCACCGACTCCGAAAACGCGTCGAAAATCAAGTCGGTTCCCGATGCCGCGCCATGTATGCCACTCCGGGATCAGATGGATCTAAATGGATTTCGCAGCCCGGGATTGTGGAAAGCCGCGGTTTTAGAGGGGATGGGTGAGCTTCTTCCCCTGGAGCGGTGGTGAAACGTGAGACTCACCGATAAGCAGGTACTATGTTGTTGAACTTCACGACGATTTATATCAACATTTCTCCGGCCGAGCCTCCTCCCGAGCGGCCCAGTCCTCGCTTCGGCACCTTCAACAACGCCACGTTCATTGGGCCCCTTGTCGGCGGACTGACGAGTTGGCTCCTGGTGACGCTCTTCACGTATACCTTCGGCGCGCTCACCGGCGCTCACTTGAACCCCGCTATCACCATGGCAACCTTCTTCGCCCGGCTCTGTACACTGCCTAGAATGATTCTTTACGTCTCCTTCCAGACTGGCTCTTCGGCGCTAGCTGGCCTGTTGATCCGCGCAGCCTATGGGACTCGTTTTTTCAAGACGGGAGGATGCTGGCTCGTCACGTCCGAGGTGTCCGTATCATCTGCCTTTGTAATCGAGCTCATGACCTGTACCACACTCCTCTTCCTGGCTTTTGGGGTGGGTTTGGATCCAAGACAGAAAGCTGTGATTGGACCGAGTCTAGGACCGGTGCTCGTGGGATTGACGGTGGGGGTGCTGAGCTTTGGAATTGGCTTTGGGAGGTATGGATTCGGAGGCGCCAGCGTGAACCCTGCGAGGTGTTTTGGAGCGTTCGTGGGGAGCAGGTTTCCAGGTTGGCACTGGATCAATTGGTGCGTATTCATTCCTCGTCGACCGACTTTTGTGCCTGCAGTCACGGATACTGGAAAGAGGCGTTGACTATTTGGATGCAGGATTGCGGATCTTGGGGCTTGCATGCTCCATGGGCTTTTCTACTTCGTCATCCCACCTTGGGAGGAATTGGAACCTCTCCCTCCGAGCACCACTGGTCGCTCGAATACTACCAGTGAATAGACAAGGTGGATGGGTTGTTGCTTGGGAGGATTCAAGAGCATGAATCTCCTCATGATTTACAAGGCCAGAAAAGGAAACGGACACAAATGGGACACATGCACGCTGACAAGGAAACAAATCCACAAAAGGAATCGCTAATGGGGCTGCATGTACTGTACATCGAGACAATGTTGGGACTTTCCCTAACAACATCCCGTATGGCGAAACATGTACTGTAATATATAGCACAAAAGAGCTAGTTAAAAGGGAAAAGCAACAATAGGCTATTGTTGCTTTTCCCAAATACATTAAAAGGAGTACTTACGAAATAGTCTTATTTCTCGAAAAAAAAACTAAGCTGAGGAGGAAAGAGAGGATCGAGCTAGAGCTCGAAGATCTATGATAACAATCGAAAGTCTCGGTAAGTACGTACGTGACTAAAATCCCCTAGTAGGGCATGTGACGCTAGGCTATCATACAAAGTGATATTAACCGCGCGTATATAGTTACTGTTGCAATGCTGCACTTCAGGGGGCAAGAGTAAAAGACTTGAATTCCATACCTTGCTCTACAAGAGCAGAAGGCACATTATATATACAACTTTGTAGTAGCAATTGCCGCATCTATTTACCGAAAAACTCTTCCTCGGCATGCCCGACGGGCATACCGATATCTCCTTAAGTGGCTTGATATAACAGATATCACCGTACCTATTAACAGCCCCCTTACGGTTATATCTAATAACAGCTACTCTGCAAAAACCATATAAGTAAAAAAGCAGTTTTTGTGTAGCTCCTAGGAAAAGCCTAGCTGGCATAAAAACCTAGGCGTAAGCCTCTTGTCCTTTATCCCTCCTATAGTATTCCTTTTACGCATGTCTTAAATACTAATAGTCGTAGAGGTTTCGTAAGTGCGTCAGTAAGTATATGTGCCGTAGGGCAGTAATCGACTGTGATCTTGTTATACGTAACAAGCTACCGTACATAGTGGAATTAAACATTAATATGCTTGCTTCGGGTATAGTTCTCTAGGTTCTTAGTAAGCGCAATCGCTGACTAATTATCGTAGAGAAGTGGGACCGTAAAGTCGTCCTTCAAGTACTACGAATAGCTAATATCTCCCAGTAGCCCACTATACTAGACAGCCTGCTTGCTTGTCTGGCAAAGTGCTACATACTCTGCCTCGGTAGTCGATGTAGAGATTGACCGCTACTTCTTCGACGTCCAAGTAATAGATCCTCCACAGAGCTTGAATATGTACTCATAAGTCGATAGTCGGTCAGCTAGGTCGCCAGCATAGTCTGAGTCAGAATACCCCTTAAGGGCCTGTAGTCGTTCCGAGTTGTCATAGCGAATAGCATAGCCGGGTGTACCTTTCAAGTAGCGTAAGATCTGTAATACGTAATTCCAATGTCGTATAGTAGGGTCCGAGCAGTGCTACGTAAGTCGGTAAATAGTAAAGGTAATATCTGGCCGCGTGCCTTTCTGTAAATACATTAGACTTCTAATAGCTCTTTAGTATAGGGTAATATCAGCTCGGGGTTTATTTTACTTAGCTTTCCTAAGGGTCTGTATTCCACCCGTAGAAGTAGGATCCACTTGATCGCTGCCCCCTAAATACTTATTAACTAGCTTAAGCGAGTAGCTTTTCTAGCTAATAGTTAGCGTCCGCGACGCTCGATCCCGTGTAACCTTAAGACTAAGAAACGTGCTAATCTCCCTTATGTCTTTGAGCTTATACAGTTTTCCGAATCCCTCTTTAAACGAGCTAACCTTGTCTAAAGAGCGCCCTAGTATAATTATATTATTAATATAGAGGCTAACAATTAAGCTCTTGTCTCTATTAATAAACACGCTTAGATCGCTAAAAGAGGGCTTTAATCTAAACTTAGCTAGTCTATTGTAAGCTTTAATATACTACTCTCTTCTAGACTACTTTAGGCCGTACAAGGCCTTCCGTACCTTAAGTATAACGCTAGGGGGTAATAAGAGTCCTTAAACCTCTCGTATATAAACCTCTGCGTATAACTCTACCTGTGGATACGCTATATCTACGTTAACTTAGTGAATTTTAAGGTCTTCCGTACACCCTACAGCTAATAAAGCCCTAATAGACTTATAGCGGATAGTGGGCGAGAAAGTCTCAAGAAAGTTATCACCTGGTCTCTGACTATATCCCTGAGCTACTAGTCTAGCCTTAAAGCGGTCTATTAACCCTGTTAGGGTATACTTTATAGTAAAGACCTACTTTGTACTAACTGTAGCCTTCGTAGAGGGGATCTTAGTATACTCCCAGGTCCTAAGAACCTGGAGCTTGACCAATTCATTAGTAATAGCATCTTTCCATTACTGAGCGTACTAAGGGTCGCTAACCGCCTTATCGTACGACTTTAGAAGAAGTATCCCGTGGGCATCAGCACTTAAGGCTGTATCTTCGTCAAAGAACCTCCGGGGCCTACGTTCGCGGAGCCCACGGCCCATCGGAGCCTCATAGCTAGGTTTACTGTCTACACGCTAATCAGACGTGCGGGTCTTTCTCCCACGACTAGCGGTTCTGTCTACACGTTTAGAAGACGTGCGGGTCTCTCTCCCACGACTAGTAGTAGTTCGGGCACCCTCAGGTAGCCCAGGCACTTCAACTGGCCTTTCTTCCTCGGGTTCTTCCTCGCTAAAGTCCTCTGACTCGCTAACAAACCCGTGGGCAGGAGTCTCGTTACTCCACTTCTATTTCAGACGTCGATTAACTAGGAATCGAGGTCTTGTCGACGTAATTATACGCTAGCTAGTTAGGTCGTAAAATCTGTACTACTGTGAGGTCTCTGTGTAGTCTACAAGGCACATTCTTCGCGAGACTGGCTCAAGCTTATGCCTGTGCTGGTCAGGAAGCCGGTGGAAAGCAACACAGCCCCATGACTTTAAGTGCTATATCCCTGGCCTCTTCCCTGTAAATGCTTCTTTAGGTGTAATTCCGCCTGGCCCTATAGGCGTACGGTTCCTGATATAATATACAGCTTTCACAGCTTCGCCCTAAAACTTGTACAGTAATTGAGCGTTAATAAGCATTACCCTTGTAAGTGAAATTAGTGTACGATTCAGCCTTTCAGAGATACTATTCTACTCTAGTGTATATGGCGTAGTCCACTTAATCTTGACTCCTTACTAGCTTAATAGCTCATCCTTAATTGCCTTAAACTCCTTAGTATTGTTAAGCCGAAGGACCTTTAGCTTATGCCCTGTCTATAACTCTACTTCCTTCTTCCATTTAAGCACAACTTCTCTAAAGTCTGTTCTTTGCTTAGTTAGGAAGACCTAGGACTTCCTTATTACCTAGTCCGTAAGAGTACAAATGTAGCGTTCCCTAGCTATAGTAGGAATACTATATAGACCCTAGAAGTCAGAAAACACCCTTTTGAGAGGTTTATCTACTTTCTCTAGCGCTTAGCGGTTAATAACTCGTAGCTGTTTTACTATAATACATAGCTCACAGAAGTCTGAGTTATAGCCTCTTAGAATTAATATTAGTGCTTTTAAGTCAGAGACTACGCCGTGTAGCCCCCTAAGTCCCTATATACCGATATAACTAAAATTCCTATACTAAAGGTTAAGGTTAAGATCTCTTTTAGTTGTAGCTATAGTGGCTTCCGTAGTAATAGAGTCTAGTATATATTACAAGCTAACTCGGCTTACATTCGTAATAACAAAACTATCTTTTATAAGAGTTATAGCGTGCTTACTTATACTGTTAGTTGTCTATATAAGAATGCCCTTGTCCTGTAGCTGAGGGACTGATATCAGGCTACTAGTAAGCTTAGACACGTATAGCACGTTCGTAAGAGTAAGCGTTTAAGTCTATAGCTTGTCTATAAAGACCCGGATACTAACATTCCTAATTCCTATTTCGTGTATTAAGCCGCCACTTGTGGTCTTAACTACTCTTAGTACTTTAAGCTCTAAAAACTTAGTAAATACGTCTCTAGCGTAAGTTATATAGCGTGTAGCCCCTGAGTCAATTACCTAGGCTACTTAGCTCTTATTAAAACGTCCTGTGAGTGCTCCCTAGTAGGCGTCTATTAGGACGTCTTCTGACGGATCTGTGGTAAGTATGACTTCTTCGTCCTATACTAGCTAGTACTGTGGTTACTATTCTAGCGTTAGTAAAGAGCCTGTAGAGGCACTCTTTGCTCGCTTAGTAAAAGCTTTCCCTTCAATCGTCTAAAGCTAAATAGAGCACTCAGTTTTGAAATGCCCTTCTTCTTCACAGTAATAGTAAGTGCCTTTGCGCTTCTTGCCCTTCTGTCCTCTATAGCTAGGCCACTTTGCCTCTTACGCCTTCTAGCGTTTCCATAGTCGGTCATTAGCCGTAAGTACTGTTTCTCTAGAGCTTTGATTTCTTGATCTCAAGCGTTACTCTATCTCTTTTAGACTTATAACTACAGAGTCAAAGTCTAGAGTAGACAGCTTGTCTTCAAGGATTTTAATACGCGTGTTATAGTCACTTCCCAGCTTCCGGACTGTTACGGAGTTAGAGGAACTAGGGGCCGAGCACGTGTAGCACGTAGCACGTACGTGCTAGTATCTTATATTTAAGCTTCCGTTCCTCTAGAACTCTCTTCTCTCCTCACTTTGTTATTCGCTTAATATAGTAGTTTCCGTTTAACTC
>MU251751.1:0-33863 GCA_019669835.1 Amylocarpus encephaloides
GTCAGGCAGTCACTCTCTATATAAAGACTCGCTTGTTCCTGTATTATAGAGGGCAGTCCCTTTTAAATGTTTCTTGAGAAATACTCTCTTTACCCGACCCCAGAAACCAAATTCTGACTCCTGCATAAGGCTCTCATATCTCTATCAGATCGAAATTGCGAGAGAGGAGCTAAGGTATCATTTGGGGGAGTTTACGTATGATTGTTTGATTCTGTTGTTGATTAGGACGATTTATCGGGTTGTGGCGTTTTTGGGGTTGAGGTTCATGTATCCCGCGAAGCAGAGATAGTCCCGTGAGGTTGGTTGTAGCCATAGCGAGAGGTGCACTGGAAAGAATAAGGTTTGGAGTCGTCGATAAGCCAGTATCAATTTTACGACGATGACACTCAATCACCTGAACCGGCAGGCAATTATGAGTGGGGGGAACCCGAGGACTACGAAAATGCGTCGTTCGACCTTCCTGCTTCGTCAACACCGAGACTTGACGATTTCGAAGAACTCGACGACCCACCCTTGAAATACCAGGGACTTTTCTCGCCGGAATTAAACCCGGTTAAATCATGGCAGACCACTCGTTTGGGATAACAACAGTGAGTGTCGTTTAATTTTAACAAGGAACTATCTCGAAGGATTCTGAACACCCCATGTTCAGACTGATGATTTGGTCTCTCGGTCGCCGGTCTTCACTGGACTCTTCGTGAAGCTCAATAATTACCCGAGATAAATTGTAGCTCCAAGGGAACCCACGAGTCTTATTCTCATATAAGAGTAAGCTGCTCTAAGTACACCTAGAGCTATATAAAGCTAGTAAATCTATATAATAGAGGAAGAACAATTCTACTAGATAACTATAGATCAGAGAAGAGAAGGTAGCCAGCAGCTAGCCCTCCTCACCTTGTTTTAGATTAATAATTGTCCCAGGGATTATTGACTGTAAGAATACCTGTATACCAAGCAAATACTCATGCTCTTACCTCCCTAAATTTTTTAGATGGGAGGTTATGGCATACGCTCCTGTTATTCGCTAACGCCAGATAGACCTTCCAAAGCAATACTTTGCTTCCAAACTTGGACCTCTTCGCCATCGAGAAGCATCCGCCACTTATTCCGAAACCAAGGAGCTATTTCCCAGCTACACATATCCCACGGTTGTCCACTTCCCCTAATACTATCGCTGCCACGATACCAGCACATCAACCCTTCATGAATCACGTCTTTCTTCAAATCTAGCGGATTGAAGAGGCGGGGTTTGCTCGCGGCAAAGGCGATGGCTCGTGCCCGCAATCTTGGGAATGGGATTAAGTCGAAGCAAGCATGGTGAGGGAAGAGTATCTGAGGAAGTGTCGGTTGAAGATGTTCAGGGACAGAGGGTACATAGGACGCTGCGAGGAGTGCTCTAGGATTGTCAGAGATGTTTGTACCAGGCCGATAGAAAGGTGAGCAGAAATGGGCTGTCATGAGATCCTGCAGGTTGATGCCTAGAGAGAGCGAGTTGTATAGACACGCTGTGAGGATAGAGGTTTGAGGTAGCTGCAGATAGTTGCCATGTAGATCAGGCAGGGGCCAAGTATGTCCTGTGTTAGACCAATCAGGGACCGCCGCTTGGACGAAGTCTTCTTCTATTGTAGTAGCGGCAACTTCTATGCGACGAGATCCATCACGTTCTTCTGGTGGATACGGCTGGCTTTGTTCATCATCAGGTGAAATTTCTCCTATTCTCGAACAGCCACGTAATGATAAGCCTAAGAGCTCTTCGGGTCCTTGCTCTGTCGAGGAAGCCGACTCCTTCCAAATATTAGATATTGCTTCTCTTAATGAAGACGACTTATGGAGGGCAGGAATCCCTGGATAATTTCGAGCACCTCCGACAGAAGGAAACGAGTGAGGAGTCATCATCGAGGCCGAGTTATCGTTTGGCTCGTGAAGTGAGAGCGGTGCTGTGATTAATTCTGAATTGAATTCAGAAGGCGATTCGGTGGCAGCTGGTAAGTGAGAGAGATCATTGGAAGCCAAGACGTTGTTTGACGGAGGCAATTTTGTCCTCCAATCATAAGATTGTATCCTGTCTAACGCAAGATCTTCGGCGGTTTCCTCGTGAGCAGAATCTACACCGGGTTCTGTTCCGATGGAGCTACCAAATGCTTCAACATTTAAATGGTGGTTTTTATGAGGCCTCAATTCTCGCAGACTCCTCCTATCCGCCATTTCGTCCTGATAGTGTTGCTTTTTCTTTCTAGAAATCCGCTTCTTCTGGCCTGCTGACTAGTCAATGACGAGCGAAACATGCATATTCCTGAAAGAAGTGTTGTCTCACGATATGCTCTTGATGCCATCCGGTTTTGTTCCTTCCGAGCGGCTGTCACAATACGCTTTTGTGGCGTTCTCCTGTCATATTCTTCCGCTTGAGGCATGTTCGTTTTCGTCTTCCCACTAGAATTTCCCATCCACTCGGTTCTCGCTCGATTAGGATGACATGTTGGAAGCGGATAGGATTGGATCACCAGACATCATCAATGTGAGGCACTATGTTGATGTAAATACTTAACTCCGGGTGGTCTGATAACTCCGTGTCCACTGGCTGACGCGAATTCAACCAATAGAGTTGCTCAGAAAATCTAAGCGAAATATGCTGATGATCTCTGTGTTGTAATTTTACTCGGTTCCAAATGGCTGACTCTGTGTAGACCAGTCAAGTCACTTCGTGAACGGAACCTATTACCGAGACAGACTACTATCATGCATCGATTTTTGTTGTATCTCGTCTCAAAGAGTTGACAGGTTCCACATCTCTAACCGTGACAGAAGTATATAAGGCATCATATTGTCACTCTAGACATACTAGTACAGTAGTAAATCGCTATCTATCTTCCCATGTTTTGTACCTGCAAGCTTCTCTCTGTCATCCCAATCGTCAATCTTGCAATGGGTACTACAACAAAACTCATTGCCGTCATTGGTGCGACAGGAAACCAAGGGTCCTCTGTCGCCCATACCTTTCTAGCCCTTCCAAACTGGTACGTTAGGTGTGTTACCCGCAACCCAGAGTCATCTGCCTCGAAATCGCTAGAAAGTCTAGGAGCCGAAATTGTCAAAGCAGACCTCTCTCACCAACCTTCATTATCCAAAGCCTTCGAAGGAGCTCATGCCATATTCGTCAACACGGACTTCTGGGGGAGCTATCGCGCCAACGAAGCCACTACATCCCCATCCGAGAATGGCAAGTCTGTAAGCGAGAAATCATACGAGCAAGAAGTTTCCTATGGCAAGAATGCGGCAGTCGCTGCAGCAGCAGTGCCGACCTTGGAACGCTTTGTGTACTCTGCTCTTGGTCCCGCTGGCAAACATTCCAAGGGAAAATATGCCTCTGCACACTGGGACTCAAAGGCGGCGATTGTGGAATTCATCGAGCAAGAACAGTCGGACTTGGCGAAGAAAACATCTTTCATCTACTTGGGTGGTTATGTCGACAACCCCAATCTCACACCAAGATTGGACCCAGTCACCGGGAAGCATATGCTGGTCCTCCCGTTTGGAAAGGAGACGATGATGCCAATAGTTGACCCAAAGGCTTCAACTGGACCGTTTGTCAAAGCATTGGTTGAGGATAAAAATGCTGGGGTGAAGCTGCTAGCGTATGATGACTTTCTGAGCGTTGGAGAGTTTGTTGATATGTGGTCGAAAGCCAACGGCAAGGAAGCAAAGTTTATTGAGATGGGCGTGCAAGATATGTGTCAACAGTTCGGTCTGACGATGGAAACACTCAATGGTGCTTGCTTTATTGGGGAGTATGGTTATACTGGGGGAATCCAGGGGATCATCGAGCCTTCTCATTTGAAGACAAGGTCCTAACTAAGTCAGTTGAAGATTGGATGATGGGAGATGAGGCGCATTAAGACCGCGGTGGAG
The DNA here is from genome assembly GCA_019669835.1 of Amylocarpus encephaloides. NCBI lineage: Eukaryota > Fungi > Ascomycota > Leotiomycetes > Helotiales > Amylocarpus > Amylocarpus encephaloides. The sequence continues at coordinate 3,907 of MU251751.1, forward strand.
CGCGAGATTGAGCGTGAAAGATTGTCGGGGGATTCAAATTAGTCTTTCAACATATATCATTCAACAGGGATGTGCAAATACACAGTTAGTGGAGTTCCAGGAATACGCGTGTCAAACTCTAAATAGTAAACAAGAAACTTATACACTCTCTCGTCCCATTTCTACTCATCTACTTCAATCTTCTTAAGAGTGTCTCGATGTGTATGTGGTTCTGCGAAGATCTCCAGCATCATGACAGACTCTGTTATGCAGAGCGAATGCTCAAGTTCCCGAGAAGCTCTCCCGGGCCATTTCATATAGAATAGCGATCAAAGCCTTTAATTGCGAGCCAAGACGAGATTCCGCCATGCGAGAACCCTTTAACTCATCGGTGCCAAGATACCTATCAATTCAGAAGTGACTGGTACAAATAGGGATGCTCGCTTTCTTTAGGACAACGCAAGCTATATACATGAATATAATATAAACAAAAGAACTATATCTTTTCTCGACACACGTCGATAAAAGTGGAAGAAATAAGTTGAGTTAAGTACAGCCCTTACTTACACTTGAAAAAACCCCTGAACCCTCTACTTATACTTAACTCAAGTCAACTCAACTTAATTAACTAAGAGCAAACTCAACCTTTTATCCCTTTCTAAGCGACAGTACTAATAATAGTACCTAAATCTCTTCTAGTTAAGCGTGATAAGAACTAGAAGCCAAAGAGGAGTACATGTCGGCTATAATAAAGACAGCTGCTAAGCTTAATATATAAATATTCCTATATACTCTCCTGTTACTTATAGACGACCCTATTTATCTATAATTCTTTACTCTATATAGTGTATAATAGTTATGTAAAGACTGCTTCTGACTACTCTAAGTTGAGTGGAGTGGAGTAAACTACCTACTTAAACTCAACCCCGAATCCGCTTCTCAAACTCAACCCAACTATGACCAAACTCAACCTTTCGAGAAAATCGTACTCACACAGGACCCTCTTATTACTCTAGGCTAATGTACCAAAGTACCATCAAAAATAAAACTCCGTACCAAAGAGGCTCGGTACCCCGCAAGGCCAAAGATGGTGCTCGTTAAGATCTTCCGAGTCGAATTTGCCGGGAGTCTGCTAGGTCAAGGGGACACCCCCTGAATATACAGCTAACATTACGCGAGCTAACTTTTTGACTAAACTTCACACACCCCATCCAGAATTCATGGACCACGTCAAGCCTTGACTTCCCCCTCACCAGCAACCACCCCCGCCAACTCCTCCTTCTTCGCTTTCAACGCCGCAAAATTTCTCTCCATCGCCCTCTTGGTAAACTCCTTCCCCGTCACCATCGGGTACTTCTTCCCGGGGCCCTGAATCCTCGCATCGGTACATGGCTGATTGAAAAATGCTATGCTATATCTCGGCCCATAATAATCCCTCTCGGGATCGCGCGGGGTCTTTACACGATGAAATGTACTCTTGAACCTATCATCGCTCCACGACATCAGCAAATCGCCAATGTTGCAAACGATGTCACCGGGCGCGGGATCCACCTTCGTCCAGACGTCGCCGATGCCGAACGCGGTGCTGGCTTCACGGCCGGGGCAGATTTCCAGCCCGCTTTGGCCGGAGCGCTGGAAGAGGAGGGTGATCAGGTCCCAGTCGACGTGGGCGCCGGCGCGGTGGTAGCCCTCGGGCACGGGGAGGGCTTTGTCGACCTCGAAGTAGTGGAGGAGGCGGAGGACGGTTTGGCTCTCGGGTCTGCTCACATCGTGTGCGCGCACGAAGAAGTCGTCGTCCCTTTGGAGACCCCGTGCAAAACAGACCATGAGCATTTCCGACACTCGCTGGCATTCATGCATGAAGCGCAGACTGGTGTCCTTGAAGCCAGGCAAGGCGTCGTCCGGGAGCCACATGCCGTCCATGTTACTGCCAAACTGCATCTGGTAGCTTTCCTTCCTGTCGGCGGCGCCGGTGGAGGGCCGTATCTGAGCGTTCTTCTCCCAGCCGGCATTGAGGTGGGAGAATTGAATCTTGCCTTTGGTTGCATCTGGGAGAGAGAAGAAGGAGGCTGAGGTATAAAACATGTGCTCGATGGTGGCTTCCGGGATGCCATGGTTGGTCAGGGTGAAGAAACCATCGGCTTCCGCGGCGTGGATGAGCTCTTGAGTGATCGTGTCGATGCGACTTGAGAAATCGTGGAGAGAGATCTGGGGAATGGGACGGTCGACGTATTTGGTCGCTGCCATTGTGATGGGAGCTGTTAGGCTGAGATGACTAGATGGGAAAGTCAACGGCTAATGAGGGAGGGAAGAGGCTTCGATTTAAATCGAGTTGTCAAACGGTCATGAGATGAGTCCCGTCACTCCGCAAGGCTTTGGATTTTGGGAAATACCAGTGATTTCGATTGACAATTGAAAAGGAGACGAGCTTACTCTATATATCCCCCCCCCCCTTTCCCCTCGATTCTCTTGATCGTCTTATAGAGGTAATAACCGGGACTCTTATTCCGAGTTCTCACCTTAAGGGTAATTCTCAAGCTATTCTAATTACTTCTCGATCCAGAGTCTTATGGGGGAAGTCACTCGAGCCTCACAAATCTTGCCCCCTTTTCCGTATCGAGATCTACATATCCATGCTCCTCCGTATCAGCGGTTTTCTCCGCTCTATCTGATGCCTGTCCATTGATCGACACTGGGTAGGAGTGGCGCGCTGGCTTATCGTGGCGGTGGTCTCCGGATCACGTTTTCTGTCACTCGCTCGTGATGCGGAAGAATTGAATTGATTAGGGAGATTTAGCCAACTCGGTTTTGTCCGTCAGCAGCCGTGGTAACCTTAAGGTATTCCCAAAATGGATTTATAGGTGTACTGCTGACGGCACTAAAAAGAGGTTTAACTACTCAAGTAATACTCGGTTCTCCTCGTAATATGAGCTATCTCATATAGGCGAACCAAGTATTCGTTAGACTTAGAAGCTAAAAGAGGCCAGTGCGCCCCTTATGCCATGTTCACACGTGATTGTGCCTAGGGTTCCCTAGTAAAATGGACGTAAGCTAGACCTACTTGAGCTTAACTGGCGGATAAATCGACGCGGGCCTCCAGTTATGTATAGCTGATTTTCGAGTAGAATTCTCCCCTCTCAGTTATACCTAAAACCACCCCCTGTCTGCTATACCTATCTGGAATTTTTACAGCTACTTCTGACGGAAAAAACAGGTTGTTAAATCCCCTATTATCTTGGTCGACGGTAGTGGAGGTGGAAACGAAGCGAGGGATGGCATGGCTCGCCTAATTATCAGGCCACACACGCTTTTTCCTCGCTTATCACTGTAGAATATGTCGTTTCTTTGGGACAACGAATGTTGTAATTTAGAGTCTTTTATTTTATTTTCCTTTGGCTTCAGAAGAGGAATCTGAATGCGTCGGCTGGCCCAAAGTGATACCTGGTTACTTTCATGACTATTCTGTTCACTTCCTCGTTTTGTTGGCCTCTTTAAGGTTGCGACACAAGTTTGATTCTCACATTTCTTCAAATCGTGGCCAGGTCGAGGTGCACCATGTGTGCGAGGACCGTCTTCCTCCCTGCTAGTTTAGCCGTCCCGCAGAATTCCATGGGCGTGCGATCATAACTATCTCTATAGATCGTGAGATCCTTGGGAGCCTCGGCGCAGTGCATCGTCAGGCCGATATCGTGTTTCTGACACGTTTCGCCAATCGAGAGATGTGAGGAAAGGGGGGGTCCCCGCGGCGTTCTAGTAGTAGCCCAGACTTAAAGACGACCTTCGAAAGCGTTATTATATTAGGAGTGTGCTACTAGTATGGAGTCTCAATCGACTTAAATCGATATTTTTGTCTCTAGGATCGATTATGCCTAGCTGTTAGTTGCTTTCTTCGAACTTCACGAGTTTGCCGAGACAGCCCCTGATTCAACTTTCTCCTACTACTCGAACTACATTCTCGAATCTAGAGCGATGTGTCAGTATACTTTCGAGAAAACATGTGGTCCCGCTCTTTAATATCTCGGCAATCGTCAGTCTTACTACGACATACCTATCATCTACATCGTATGAAGCCTCTAGGGGCCATATCGCATCGTAAACCCAGGAATGCAGCGGTAGGTCTTCTACCAGTCCTCGGAGAAGTGATTGGGCGAGATTAGAATACGTGTTTATAAGACCTGGGATGACGATCCGGCCCTCAAAGGGCGCTATGATCGTATCCAAGGGAAGCCTTGACTTTGTGAGGGTTTCATTTTTGCCAATTGCGCTGATTCGAGTTCCGGTTACGAGAATTGCCCCATCCAGGAGTATTTCTCGCTTACCATTCAGGGTGATTATTGTCATATGAGTGTAGAGCGTGGAGGTGTTCGCTTGAGCTGACATTTTTGCTAGACCGCACCGAGTTCAATGGGCGAAAGAGCAATGCAACGAGAATCGATGCGTTGAATGAGTCCCAGGTGTTCTTGCTGAGCTTCTGGTCCCATGAGCCACAACCAAGTCCCATAAACACAGAAAAGGATCGGGGCTCCAAATTTGCTGTTGATAGGAACCCACCGACTATCAACCTTATCCACTTATCAAAGCTGGTAAACGGTCTCTAATTAAAAGCCTTCTTACTGGTGCACTGTGAAGATTTTATAAGGTTCCCTAGAAATCTTAGCATTGTTCGGTTGACTCTGAATTGATAAGTGCAACCCCAGCGGTCTGATTGGCTGCGGAAACCTACTGGAATCTTTTCACGAACTCCCACTCTTCTGCGAGTCGCGACCCGTCTATACAACTTTTGTTGATTGTCGATTGTATTTGGTAGGGGGGTTAGAAATTTAGATAAGTGGAGGATTGAAGAGTATCGTAGCTGTACAGTAGGCGTATAATAGAAGGAACGCATATGGTTCTTGCCAGATAGAAGAGAGATGTTGATCGAGATCTGACGAAGTCAATATAACTTCGAAGCTCTGTTGCGCTTGAAAATGAGTATAAAATGACCGACTGGTTGAATGCCTACGAAGTAGAGGGAGTGGCATGGTATATATACATATGAAAGATATACATATAAAAGTGGGTCTATGGCCCATGTATACATAGGGGAAATATCCCTCTTCCGCTATACTCCACACAACCTACAGGACGAAATGAATGTAAAATTGATGCCTGTTTGTTTGTTTGTTTAATCCTTTTAACGTCCTGTGTAAGTCAACGACTATAGTAGGACTCCAGAGCCTCAGGTCTAGGAGCCGAATAGTAGACTAGCTATAGATCAAGATGTTTTTTCAGTACTCCGGAAAGATTTTCCTAGCCGGGGGACAAGTCCCCTATTAAGGACTTACTAGCTAATATTAATAGGCTAGTAGCCTATTTCGATCTATTATCTATTAATCCTCGGCGGGTGTTATAGTATTTTAGTAGGGGTCGATCCTCGGGTAGACAAAGGAAACAACGAAGAAACCGCGCCCCTTCCTGTCCCCCCCCCCCCCTCCCCTTAACTCCCTTCCCCCTTCTGATCCCTAGACTCCTGTTTCCCTTTGACCCCTTCCTTGCCCTACTCACGCCTAGTATTCCCCTCGTAGGCTTTCCCCTAATTCGAAAGAGGGGCCCGTAGCCACTTGTAATCACCCTTAAGTCGGTTACGTAAGTACGTACAAATCCGAGTTTTCGTAAAAACACCTAAAAACACCTTAGCTATCCCATAAGTGTGTTCCGAAACTCGTATAGTAGTAAAAGATAGGTATAATCGGGCTAGCTTCGAAGGATCTTCGTGGTTCGAGTCGAAGAAGAGAGAGAAGAGGTGGGGAGAGAGGTGGGTGGGTAGACTTTCGTGGTCGTGGTTTCTTCGAAGGATCGGTAGATCAAGGACCAAATCTTAGCTCTGGAATAGTATTATAATAGCTTCAGGTAAAGCTCAATTCCAGGTTCGTAGAGGGCACCGCGTACAGGTGTTCAGTCGTCGCTCTCCTAAAATTGATGTCATATCACCTGATTTTGGGAAAGTTTAGCACTAATCACCTGGTTAGTATAACTCTTTCTGGGCTCTTATTGGTCAAATATTATAGCGTCATTTTACATTTATTTACCCCTGTACGTTGTGAAAGAAGGAATGAGACTCGAGCTCATGTGGTATTCCGGTCATGTGACCTCAGCGGACTTGTGGGGGCAAATTCCATCGTGGCCATCAATGTCTTCATTCAACTCATCATAAGTAGGGACACGGGTTAGATGAACTCATCGATTTAGTTACTGTAGCTACACCCAAGCAAATATCACGATGGCCTTCGAGCCACCTTTCTCTCTCGACCTCGATCCTCATCCTCGTCTCCTTCGGCCTCATCTTCGTCTTCTTCATCCGCATCTCTAGGCCCAATTCACGAAGGTCACATCCTCACCATTTCAATGCCTCCGGTTGGATCCCACCGCGGAAGGAGATCTCAAGGTCCTGGATGGCGGGACCCTTGCGGTGGAGGAGAGGACGCTTCTCTCAACCCCACGAGGTGCCGCCGCGAACGACCATGGGCCGACTCATGAGAGATCTTGAAAGTACGTCGCTGTCGCTCGAGAGAACCGTTGAAACCAAGCTTACTGACCATGGACAGATGAAGTGGCACGCGCGGGGTATCCCGGGTTGGATGACGATCTACATTTCTAGCTTTGCCTGCGCAAACAGCTAGGCGCACATGATGATTACCAAAACGGAGAACTCCAACGGCGACTTGAAGATTGCGTAGCCCCTTCAACCAGGTCCAGAGAGAGCCTTCATGATTGTCGATGGACGGGAGACTGTTGATGGAGGGGAGACTGTCGATGCCAAAGTAGTGGATGATGATGGGGTTGTGCCACTTCGACGAAGATCTCCTATGAGATCATTAGTGTGGTCTGGATTGTCCATTCCGAAGGAGACCGCGTTTTGCAGTTTTACTCTATTAGGAATAGATAGTTCGCTACTACATGGTCGGACACAGGTGGGGGGTGCTAATACTTCACCGCTGTAACTCGAGTCGGACCCAAACTTTTCACTAGTTAAGTCAAGTAGTTCCCACACCCAAAGTCACTTAAACTTCTACCTCGCATCACATTCACTCCTGCTACTTTAACTTCTTTATATTCTTTTTGGTTACTTATTGGTGTTCGATACACAAATATCTAATATCTCGATTCTCACACGTCTAACGTCTAAATACCGCTTTCTCAAGATGCAGCCCTTCAAGAACATAGTTGCTGCTGCTAAGTCTATCACTGGTCGCTCTAGGGATGAAGGGCACGAAATTCACGCAATGAATGCTGTTTCCATAGAAGCCGCCCGGCGTAATGGGTTTGCTCCATCAATGTCGCCAGATCGCTCCGTTCGAATTCTAGAGGATCTCATCAATGGCGTGTGAGTTAAGGATCTCCCCCATTTATATTTCTGCTAAGGTTATCATTCAGATACAACTGCGCTATCTACGTAAAAAGCATAAATCCAGACGAGTCCGGTTGCTGGGTAATCTGGCACTGTCCGTACTGCCACAACGTGCTTCATCGGGATTGTACGGCCAGATGGGCCGACACAAGTGCAGGTTTGATAGATCAGAATGGAAGCTTGAATTAAATTTGGAAATGCCCGTGGTGCACAAATCAATTGCTTGGTGTGCCCGAGTCACGATGCTGGTGTGGAAACAAGCTCAGTCAGCGGCTACCGGGAACACTCAACAGATGTTTCGACCTTGTGAGTTCCTCCTAGAACTTGATTTTGATGTTAGATTGTAGAACGAGTTGAACTGATTTCAGACACCCCTAGTGTTCAAAACCAGGTGTCTGTCCTCATAACCGCATGGTCGTCTGTCGGGACTTCTGCCATCCAGGCCCCTGCAAAATCCACTGCCCACAACAATGCAACGAGCCATCATCGCCGCCAGCTTCTACTGGAATGATCTTACACAAAGTAAAACATGTGTGGGTGGGATTTTCGTCTCTGCCTCCCAGTATTCACTGGCTCTGCTTCCTTCTAATCACCCTGCTAACGTTCCTTCCTTTCCATTCCAAATGGATTACACGACCTGACCTCGACCCTGGCCGCTTCGGAGACTTCTCTAACTACACTATTGGCATGCTATGTCTTTGTATGCTAATACCCTTGACCATTATCTGGATATAGGTACCCCTGTGGAGCAAATCAGATGAGCATGATGAAACGGCTTGGTGAGTAATAGCTAGCGCCCCTAGGAGCCCTAGGGGTCGAATCTTCCGCCGGTTCCTGATTTTTCTTATAACTATCATCTTACCGCTGGTTCTGTAAGTTCTTTTTTGGTCCTCTTCGTCTTTTCCCTAATCGTGGAAACCATCCACTAAGCTACTTTGACTGTTATTTCAAACTACTTCCCACAGCAGAATATATAACTAATCACTTGCAAATTCAGATATATCTGCGTTCCGTGCAAAATGTGGTATGATCAATTTCGAGATTCCTGCAATGGATTTAACACAAGAGTGAAAATGAACTATGGTGAGTTGCGAATTTCGACCTCTGATGAACAAAAACGATATTAACTACCGTTCCCAGGAGGGAAGCTTAACTTGTTGCAATTCAACTTTCATAGTCTGGACACTAGCATCCCCAGAAAGACGTTCTATCTTGACCCGGCTGCAAACGTCAAAAATGCCGAACCATTCCAGGTCTACGATCGTATCTCGGGCGGGACTTCGACAAATACATCCATGGCCGTGGATATCGATCTGGATCACCACGCCTGGCGTATCATGCGTCAAAACGACACTGATTCTGCCAACATCCGTAAGTACTTCAAGTCCATATATTCTTTGTTATCTCGGCTTAGAACCTTTTCTTTAGGAATAGCCAACGGTACATTTACCCAGGTGACCAAAGACCACCTTCATCTCATCCTTCCAGAGCTTGGGCTCGCTATTCCAAGATGGAGAGACTTTGAGGACTTCTGCTCCATGGAGCCATTCATGCGGGTTTTCAACACCGCAGGTCTAAAAGATAACTCTATGGAGCTGAAAAGTCTTCTAGGGAGCAAATGGAAAAATAAAGAGGATCCACGAATCGTAATGCGGACGGCGTCTTTCAGTGGTTCGGGTCCCTTCATCGCTTTGCATGTGTGCATGAAAGAGGGCAACACCGTGGGCGAGCACTGGAACCGTGCTATTGAGATCGGGAAGGGCATTCAGGACGAATTATTAGTATGAACCCACGCTCTCCCTATTAATACTCGAGGAGCAATTTCTAACTAGCACTTCCGCGATTAGGTTACTTTCGCAATCGTCGCCGCGACTAGACAGAGGATCAACGAAAGAGGCCCCCGAGAACTAGGATGTCTTGCCAAATTTCGGTAAAGCTAGTGTACTCATATGCGCCGTGACGGGAAAGCGAATTCGACAAGTCGTCAAATCTGCAGAAACGGGGTTTGCCCTTACGGATCCATATGTTGCGATCTTGGATGTGTGTACCGACCTACAGACCCCTTTCAAATCGAGAAGACATCATTCTCACGCATAGGGAACTAGAGAATGGGGGTATATATGGGCACTAGGTCCTCCAGCTTCCTGATTGGTCAATCACAAGCATTACTGCCATTTAACAGCCTTGGATAGCCGAGATCGATGCAGCCAAGTCGAGTTTAATTGTCGGGGTAGCTTGGCGACTCGTGATCTTCGCGATTGAGCGATCAATGAGGAAGGTGAGGCAACGGTTCGATGCGGATTCAGGCAAGAGACAAGGCACTTGGCGAGATATCACGCTTTTGTACAGTACGAGGAGTTACTCCGTACTACGTTTTGTCATGTGCCGAGTAGGGAGCATATAAGCATATAAAGCGCTTTGGGGACCCGGAAATGAGGGTTCTCATCCTCGATTCTTTCTTTGACTTATTATTAGAACGGGAAGGTTTTTGAAGTTCGTCATGATGTGGGGTTTCCAGGTAGGACCAATCCTGACGAGAATTGATGATGGTGCTGACCGAGACAAATAGATTGGAAGTGTTGCTTTTGCTCTCTTCACGGCTGCATTATCGGCTCCGTCTCAGTTCAAACGACAAGCTACTGGCAAGAAAGTCGTCTCCTTCGCAGATGTCTTTTCCGGCAATTTCACAGTCTCAAGAACCACGCTCCAGTGGACTTCCCAAGGTGCCGATGGATCTTATATCGACGTTGACTCCGCGACTGGTAATCTTATCATTGCCAATATCGTGAGCAACGGCACTTCGGTCTTTGTCAAAGCTAGCGACGTCTCTTCAGCCGCTCAAAATCCCGACGACTATTCTATTCAACCAAGCGGGGATCACGTGCTCTTTACAACGAACTACAAGAAGCAGTATCGTCATTCGTTCTTTGCTGATTACTATGTCTTCGATGTGAAGGCGAAGACGACGGTCCCGTTGGCTGCTGATCAAGCGGGAGGCAAGATAACTTATGACAAGAAAGAGATGATGGCTGATTTCGAACAGACATTCAATTCGCTGGCTGGTCACCTGTTGGCAACACAATCGCCTATGTCCGTGGCAACAATCTTTTCGTTTGGCAAAACGGCACTACCACTCAAATTACCAAAGATGGTGGGCCAGATGTTTTTAATGCTGTTCCAGACTGGGTGTATGAGGAAGAGATCTTTGGAGACTACAAAACTCTTTGGTTCTCCCCAGATGGAGAGTACATTGCCTACCTCAGATTTGACGAGACAGGTGTAGGTTCTTCAAATCCAATCTTGACGTCGTGCCTGACACAGTACAGGTCCCAACTTATAGCATTCCTTACTACATGGCCGGCAAAATCGTCGCCCCACCGTATCCCGACACCCTCGAGCTTCGTTACCCCAAGGTTGGAGAGACTAATCCTACCGCTAGCTTTCATTTGTTGTCCCTTTCAGACCTTGCAGTAGGCCCCAGGAAGGTCGAATTCGAATCCTTTGCTCCCCATGATCTTATCATCGGTGAAGTTGCATGGGTGACTGATGACCACTCGAATGTAATATTCCGTACTTTCAACAGAGTTCAAGATCAAGAGAAGCTTCTACTCGTGGACACAGCTACTGCTTCCGCTAAGGTTGTTCGAGAGCGAGATGGACGACCTGGCTGGATCGAGAACAATATTGCTATTCAATATGTGGGAAATGGATCTTATGTCGATTTGTCTGATGCCTCCGGATATCTGCACATCTATCTTTACGATGTGGCTGCTTCGACACCGACTCCTATTACTAGCGGGGAGTGGGAGGTTACTAGCATCCTCAATATCGATTCGAAGCGAGGCAAGGTGTACTACCAGTCCACAGAACACGGTTCCAACGAGAGGCACGTGTATTCCGTCAACCTCAATGGGTCCGGAAAGAAGGCTTTGGTGGACGACGAAGTTGAGGGATACTGGACCGCAAGCTTTTCAAGCGGAAGCGGATATTACATCCTCTCCTACAACGGCCCAAACCTCCCAAACCAGAAGCTCTATTCGGCAAATTCATCGACCATTGCCATCAAGACGATAAACGACAACGCCAGACTCGCAGCTAAGCTTGAGGCTTATACATTGCCAAACGTTACCTGGAGCACAATCGACCACCCCGATGGCTACAGCTTCAATGTCATGGAACGTCTCCCACCCAACTTTGATCCCAGCAAGAGATACCCAGTAGTCTTCGACCCATATGGCGGACCAAACTCCCAACAGACGGGCAAAACCTTCAAACAAGTCGAGTTCCGCGCCTACCTGGCCAGCGACCCTGAACTCGAATATGTAATCCTCACCGTCGACAATCGCGGTACCGGTTTCAAAGGGCGCGACTTCCGCACTCCAGTCACGCAACAACTCGGCAAACTCGAAGCCATCGACCAAGTCTACGCCGCGAAAGAATGGGCCAAGAAACCCTACATCGATCCCAACCACGTCGCCATAATGGGGTGGTCATACGGTGGTTATCTTGCCGCCAAAGTCGTCGAAACCGACAGTAGCGCCTTCACATTCGCTCTCATCACGGCGCCGGTCTCCGACTGGCGTTTCTACGATAGCATGTACACGGAGCGCTACATGAAGAACATCACCAACTCCGACGGCACCAACGGCACGGCGTCCTACCTGGAGACCTCGGTGCACAACTCGGCCGGCTTCAAGAACATCAAAGGTGGTTTCCTCATCCAACACGGCACGGGTGATGACAATGTACATTTCCAACACTCGGCGGTCATGACGGATACCCTGACGAGAGGGGGTGTTGGGCCGAGTAAGATGAATGTGCAGTGGTTCACGGACAGTGATCATAGCATTAATTTCCATGGCGCGAGCACGCTGGTGTATAAGCAGATGGCGAGGTATTTGTGGCTGGAGAGGAATCGGAAGGATAGCGAGAGTAGTTTAAGCCATCAGTTTAATAAGAGGGGGGATGTGCCTGAGATGCGGGGATTGGCTTAGGGGAAATGGGATTCTTGGTAGATATGTTTGGGCCATGGCTATAATTTTTTTAACGTCTATTGGAAGCCGTGTGGCTCTTGATTCGTGAAGAGATGTGCCTAAAATCATGGAGGAGGAGTCGGTTTGAAAGGACCCGTCCCCTCAGCTTCGAACGGCCGATGCTTTGGTCTGTATAGGTGGATAGAGGGTACTGCCTTCACCTCATCGCCGCCTTCACCTCGTCGCCGCTTTCACCTGGTTACCGCCTTCACCTCCTCACCGCCTTAGACTCGTCGCCGCTTTCACTTGCCGCATCAACTTCGTTCCTGCCAAATTCGATCTATGCTAGCGCGCGTCAAACTCTACTTGTCCTCCTTCTCCTTCTCCTCCTCCTCTCCTTCTCTCCATCTCCCCTCCTCGCCTTTCACCCTCCTCAACTCCACCACCACAACCATCGTAACTTCATCAACTCCACCCCATCTCCCGCACGTTTCGTGTCCACACACTCGTTGATCCTCCGCCTCGCAAACACTCCACCTCTCAAATACTCCACCTCGATCTCGATCTCCCATCTCGATCTCCATCTCCACATTCAACGCGTCTCCGACAAAATGCGCATCTCAGTCATCCTCGGCAGCTTGGCCGTCCTTGGTTTCGCGGCCGCTCAATCCACCTCGACCGTCTTCGAGACCACCATTTCCACCGTCATCGCTTGCGGTCCGGAGACCACTAGCTGCCTGGAGCACAAATCAAGCAGCCTTGCTGTTGTCCACACCTCTGCTCCCTCTCCTGTTCCAGTTGAGGTCTCCACTTCCTCTTTCTCTTCCTCTTCCTTCTCCCCTCCCCCTTCCTTCTCCTCGTCCCCGCCAACTGAGGTCGCTACCATCACTTCTCACTCTACCCCAACTGCCCCAGCTGCTCCTCCAGTCGTTGTCTCCAGCACTGTCAAGTCCTCCGAGCCAGTCGCCTCATCCCCAGCTGTTGCTACTAGCGCAGTTGCCACCGGTCACAACAACGGCACTACTTCAATTTCCGCTCCAGCACCACCAGCCGATGGCAACTCTACTGCTCCAAAGCCAACCTCCGGTCCCGCTGGCCCAGAGAATACTCCTTCAAGCGTCGGAACTACACCAAGCGCTCCTCACTCGAACGCAACCGTGTCCAGCGTTGTAGTTGTCACCCCAAGCCTTACACCTGCTAACCCGACTGTCTCATCGCCTCCTGCATCCCAAACTTCCGGTTCTGATGCCAGCAGCCACATGGTCGTTCCCGGCATCATGTTGGGTCTCCTCGCCGTCGGTGCTTACGTCCTCGGATAAATCATTCCATCAAACCGGCGACATTCACCTTTCTCACGAGACACGAACCGTCGCCGACTTTGCACGAATAAACAAATTGTACGATAGTATGGAGGGTATTGAATTGGAGTTTTCGGTCTGAAAGGGGACGGAATAATGAGCATTACACAAAACATGGCGGAAAAAAATATTGAGCTGTCCGGTTTGCGGAGGAGCTTCCCTTCTGACGGTTGCTTACTGGCTTTGTCTTCTTTACATAGCATATTTTCTTCTCCTCATTTATGTTTTCTGCCTTCGTATCTTTCGGAATCCTCTGAAGGCGAGAAGTGGAACTCGATATGGGGGTCAAACATGCAATATGGAAATCTGGATTCATTCGGCAGTCGATAATCGCAAGGATCGAGGACGTTTGTACTCATAGGAGTCAATGAATGGAAATCAATCAAACTAACACTTAATTAATATTTCGCGGTGCCGTGCAATAATCAAATAACAATACTGTCTAAATCATCGATCTCACTGAACCGAGTACAGCCTTCGCTTAGCGGGACCTGCCCTAATGTCTTGACCTAGCTCAGCGTCCTCCTCGATCCGCCCCTATTAGAAAACATGGACCATTAGTAGCTTCCTCGTGCTTATTCATATCTCCTCTCATACACATGCCCATGTTCGTGATCGTAACGATCTTCATATCCACCTCGTAGCCCATCTTCTCCCAGTCCCTCCCGAGCCCGCTCATCATATCTATGGCCGCCTCTGCGATCGATGAGATAGCCACGTCGACGATCACCATGTTCCCTCAACCATTGGGGCGTGTAATGGACATCCAGACCCTCGCCATCTTCGGCTAGATACTCGGCACTGCGGGGGGTGGCGGGTGGCGAGTAGGCGCGCGAGTAGCTTGACGAACTCTCACGGTTGAAGACAGGAGTGTTGTGGTTAACAAATTGATAGGGAACATCATCACGGTCAGGACGAGATGGTTCATTCTTCCAAGCTAGGCCCTGGGTGTTGCACTGGTGGCTTTGCTGCTTGCTGGTCGTCATCAGGTTGGTTTGACCGACATTGAGCTTAACGGGGATGTGCGAGGGCATGTTTACAGTCAGGCCCATGGACTGTGAAGGGGCTTCTTGGATCTCTCTATCTTGACGATCTTCGGAGGCACCATCGAGCGTCTGCTCGGGAGTGCGACCGTCGCCCTTGTCCGCGCCAATGTGTCTACCCCTGGAGTTAGGCAAGGTGAGGAGCAACTGGTCCATCAGATCTTTGCTGGCGCTTTGACGTGCTATCATGTCTTCATACTCTTTCTCTTCCATTCGAGACCTAAGGTCGAGGAACTCTTCTATGATTAGGTCATGTTTATATAGACCCTTGTCGTCTTTGCGTAAATTGAGAGGGCGTGCAATGTACTGCTCCCTAGAATCTCGTCTTCCAACCTTGATCTGCCATTCAATCGGATATCGTTCATCTGCTAGGCTCACGAACGGGGAATCCTCTGAGGCTGGGGACTCTCTTCTAGTCGGTCGATCCCAGTGGTCCGTATCTTGAGGCTTCAACATTCTCTCCCTATCGTAGGCATGGTCATGTTGACGCTGTTGGTGTTCAATGTGAACTCGCTCGACGTGGACAATGACTGGAGAAGAAGTTGATGTTCGACTTCTGTAGGATGAGACAGCAGGACAACGCCTTGTCGTATAAATTGGTTCTTTCCTGGGGTTCTTGTAATGTTTCGACATCCAGGAAGGACGAGTGTTGCAAGGAAACCGCATGTTGTCTTGCTGTGAGATGTGTTGCTGAGGTGATAATGTGGTCTGCAGTGTGCTGATTTTGAAAAGAACCCAGAGAGCAGAGATCCATAGTTATAGAGTTCTGAGGTTGGGTAGAGATATTTGACAAGGAGTTTGGCTTGTTGCAAAACATAGGTGTTTGTAACAAAATCCTTCTTAGAATTTCCAGAACAAGTGGGTAGAGCTGAAGCACTCTTGTGTCAGAATCTGTCGGTCCGCATGTTCGAACATTCTTCGCCATACAAAGATGGGAGGCAATAGCTCTAATTAGTGTGTTGAGAGTGTCAGATGCAGAACCTTCGCGATAAGATCCAAATTGATGAAAGAATATCAAAGAGGGCTTTTGAAGACATCCGTGGGGTTTGAGATGTCTCGTCTCTCAAAAGAACCCCTTTTGCTGTTTTCTTCATGCAAGTAGCCACACAAGATTAGTCTCCTGTTGCAGACTACAACTTAGATTCCTTCTTTGTCTTTTTCGAATTGTTCTGCCAAGCAAACTCCTACAGAGTCGTTAGCAACAGAGGTTTGAAGAATGCATGGTCCAATAGAACCACAATAGCTCTGCGCAAGAAGACTTACTAATTTTTGGGCCGCTCCAGCTTCGATGATTACATTGACCACCACTGGCACTGTAGCCTTGAATCCTTCCTCAGTAGCTTTTGCTAGCTCCCCTGGAGTTCGAGCAAGATAGCCTTTCCCACCACCCATTTCAGCAACTTTCTCATATCTGACCTCCCACCCCAAGCTTGAGCTGCGAAGTCCACCATTCGCCTTTCCTTCTATTGTGTTCTTCTGCATTTGCAGCCATTTGTCTGAATCTTCGCTGTCGCCATGATACACGCCACCATTGTTGATGACAAATATCAAGGTGTCCATTCCGTATCTTGCCATTGTTTCAACTTCTGCCAAAGAGAAACCAAAGGCAGAATCTCCTTCTAGACAAACAATCTTCTTGCGGGACGCTTTAGGACCAGATGAAGCTTCTGGAGAAGGTAGATTGTATGCAGCATGTGCAGCTATTGCATAACCCAGCCCTACTCCCATTGTTGCATAGGTTCCAGCATCGAGACGGAGTCTAGGATGTTCCACGGGAAAAGCACTTCGAGAGATGTCCATTGTATTTGCGCCTTCTGACACGTAGACTACGCTACCATCTTCTGGTGGCGATAATCTGTGGATGGTCTCTTTAATCACATCGAAAGTTCGGGCATATGTCATCGGAATTTTGTCAACTTTGGCAGTCTTCGCTGCTTTGGCCTCATTCTTCTCTGCACTGGCTTTGAGAGCTTTGACAAAAGGCGTTGAAGTGTTGTACTGCCAACCACCTAATGCAGCAACTAGTTGCGATGTGACAACTTTGATATCCCCAATCATACCAAGAGCGGCATCTCCATTATTCCTTCCCAATTCCTCTCCTGAAATATCAACTTGGCAGATCTGGACTGCAGAATTCCACTTAGGGTTGTCTCCAAAATGAAGTATCCAATTCAATCGTGCTCCTAGAATCAGGACAACATCAGCACCCTTGAGCGCTGTAGATCTTGCAGTGGCCGTGTTCGACGGATGAGAGTCTGGAAGAACCCCCTTACCCATTGGTGTAGGTAGAAACGGGATCTTTGTCTGATCTATCAGCTCTCGTATGACGACTTCTGCTTGTGCATATGCGGCTCCTTTGCCAACAATGACTAGGGGTGCTTTGGCAGATTTGATGAGTTGTGCAACCTTTCGTATCTTGTCCGGATCTGATGCAGCCTTCGGTGGATCTGGCACCACATATGCACCCGAATTTTCTCCTTCTCCCTGTATGACATCCGCTGGCAAGTCAATAAAGGAAGGTCCTCCTCTTCCATACCACGCCGTTTTATAGGCGTTTGTGATACTCTCAGGAATCGAATCGAGGCTTGATCGTATCGAGATCTTTGTATGTGGACTGAGCAGTGATATGGCGTCCATTTCTTGGAAAGCCCCTTTGGTAACCAGATGCGTTTCGCTCGAACCTGCTAACAAGAGGAAAGGAAAAGCATTGGCAGAGGCGTTGCCAATTCCTGCCATGGCATGAAGAACTCCGGGTCCTCCAACAACCAGACAAACTCCTGGTCTACCAGTCAGATATGCATAAGCCGTTGCTGCATAGCTCGCAGCTTGCTCGTTCCGAAAGGCAATGAATCGAATTCCGAGAGCAATTGCTTCCTCTGCGATCTGGACGACTGGGATTCCCACGAGGCCAAAGATGACCTTGATGCCAAGTTCATGAAGAGCCCGTGCAATCAAGGCAGCTCCAGTTGGTGAAGTCATGATATCGCCCTAATGAAGAAAGAAAAACGGAGGGAATTCACCAAACGGGAGTTGAGTAGGAAGCTTTTACAAGGAGCAAACAGTGCTCAGTACTTATTTACATCTCGCCTCGCGGCTACGAAGCGAAGCATTTGCCGCTCGGTCCGCGCGGAACGGCGATAAGAGCTGATACCGGACCTCAAATTATTATACATGGGTTTGCGCCAACAAACGACTAGTACTCCATACCAAGGTCAAAGCAGTCCAGTTGTCTGAAGACGTGTGCCAATTGCATCACCGGCCTGTTGTTGAGCGGTGTTCATTATCCAGAATATCTGTGAATGGCTCTTTGTGCTTGCAGATGGCACATTCAGGAGAAATGAAACGGGAATGACCCTTCCCCTTGCTTCACTCGAATCCGCTTCACTCCTCCTCTGCCGAACGCAACCCCCACCATGCCATGGCAACGACGAAGACAACAACAACAGAATTCATCTCAAGATGGCGGAATCAATACCACAATCGTACTCTTCGGACCCTTCCCTTTATCTGTACACATCCCTAACCTCTGGGTCCTCCCATATTGTTACAGCCACTTCTCGGCTGGAGACAATCCTGAAAGCCAACCGCATCCCGTTCAAGGCTCTCGACATCGCGACCGACGAGAAAGCTCGCATGATATGGGGTCGCAGGGCAGGAAAAGATGAGTCGGGACGAGTCAGAAAGATGCCAGGACTCGTACAAGAGGGCATGGTCTTAGGAGTATGTTTCTTGTATGTAAAGGTCGAGCATCCACTGACACGTACAGGATCTCGTAGAGATCGAGGAATGGAACGAATATGGCGAAATGAAGATGCACGTTAAGATCGTTGGATCCTCAAATCTTACACCTCTTCGTGCGAAGGAAGGAGCACCTTCTGCCACGCCCTCGAGTACCCCAGTTGCCAAAGAGAACAAAAAGCCCGAACCTGTCGCTGCTGCTGCCCCTCCTCCTGTCGCGATTCCCAAAGCTCCCGAGTCTGTCAAGTCACCTACAAACGATGCTCCCTCTGCCATCTCTATAGCCATGCGGCAAGCTGGGCAGGAAGCTGCTCAAAAAGCAAAGGATGGCAAGAAGAAGGCGCCTGAGACGTTGAGCGGAGTCGGAAAGGCGGAACCGACGAAGGAGGCAGAGAAAGCTGCTACTCCAGCTCCTATCACCGTCGCCGACCTACCTCTCGAGAAGCTATCAATTGCTGATACTACTTCATTGCAAAGTCCTGGTTCGACAGCGTGGAAGAAAGCATCCGATACTTCCGCAAAGGCTACCACACCGCGTCATTCAATTGAGAAATTGGAATTTATGCAGTCCCCGACCAGCACAGCTTGGAAGCCTACTGATGTCAACCAGCCTGTTTTGTCTCACCGAGGTTCTTCGATATCCGAAGTTTCTGCCGAAGAGATCAAGAAGATTGAGAAGGACTGTGCAATTCCTGAAGAGGATGAGAACGATGATGAAGAAGAAAGCGACGAAGACGAAGACGAAGACTCTGAGAAGGAAGAAGTGAAGAAGAAGGCTTGAGCCCGCATCTCTCCTCCTAGGGACTAGAACCGAATACCAGATCGTTGATTTCCAACAGCCAAGCATGTTCGTCAGTCAAGCTTTAATCTTAAGTTAAATATTTCTCTCGATGGCTAGATATCGTGAATCTCACACCCCGCCGAAATACAAGCCCAAGGATATCGAACATCTTCTCCAGTCCAGCAATTTGTCAACCCATTCACCACGGACTTCAAGCGCTCTCCACCGCTCTCCACAATGTTATCAGCTTAGCCCAAGGCCCAATTGGCCTTCCAGGGTGGAGAATATTTCTGCTATATGATTGCATCTATCCCCCATGGCGGGGGAGGTATGACACACCGGCATTCGCGTTAACAGTCTGCTATTCAAAGACCTTTTACGACACATACCAGATCCTTATGTTTTGCATGATTTCTGTGCGTGGATGTCGCTCCGTCTGTTCTCTTCAACATCTAGCAGTTTTACACATAGCTACATGTAGCTCTTTTCTAAGCGTGAAATATTACGTTTGTTCAATGCTCAATCATGGCCGATTCTAAACGAGTTGAAGTAAGCGAGTGCTGAATAGAAGTAAATTGAATTCTTAGTACACCCGGCTTCTTGACTTCCCCATTTATCATCCCTTGCAAGCTCTAGCAAACTGCTTATTCTACTCTTTGATAATGGTCACATGTAGTTTACAATGGTCATAAGAGTCTCCCTAGTTTATGGAATCTGAAACAATCAAGTCACAACCAAGCTACCTTCCTTTCAACTAGAAAACCCTAGAGCCTTCCAGGAATATTTCTAGATCTGTGGGACTTTTGTCCTACCTCTAATGCAACTCTAATGTGCAATTCGCTGCTTTACCGATGGCAGATATCGAGCTGTAATAGAGTATGGTTACTCGTGCCCTATAAAATTGGGACACAGAGTACAAGCTATTACGTTATTGTTTGTTACTATCCTCCCCCGGCTCAAATGTTATTTTGTGGATTAACAAGGATTTTAATTCAGGGGTTTTCAACCCACTTGGTAAAACTCTCTGATATTAGCCCCATAAAATAGCTTTGAGCCGGGGGGAGATAGTAAGAGTATTTGTGTGCACGGACCCTACGCACGTAGACTCCTTGTCCGGTTCCATCTTCAAGAGAATATATCAAAGACACGAGAGCGTCTTTGTTTGAATGGACACAATTAGTGATGTGTATACTTCAATTCCCTTTGTAAGCTTGTCCTCGGATTAAGGGGCCACAGTTGGTCAAAGAAAGCCAATGTAGACTCGCCCCCCGCGTCATCAAGGTTTCTTCCTTTTGTATACTTAGGACCATACTTTCAAAAATTCAAATTTTTGGGCTTCCTTTACTCCCAAAGGTTTCTATCGTCTACACCTTTTCACTATCAACCTTTTGGATATCTCTATATACTACTCTGATAGAATCATCGCGATGGCGGCTTCTGGCTCTGTCAATTATGGTGTCGAGATGGAGTTTGTATTTGCTTTTCAGGAGAAGGAGCTTTTACTTGGTAACAGCAAGATTCAGAAGGAACTAAGTTACGGCATAAGGGAACAATACCCTGAATTTACGCCGATACCAGCCACCATCCTACCGAATCATAGATACAACATTTGGGGGGTTATGGACTCAGGCGCCAAAGAAGTTCGTCCATACAATATGGAACCACAACGAATCCTTCAAAGAAAGCTCTGCCAAACCCTCCCTCGCATACCTACTCGAGTCTTCGGAACAATTTATGGGCCCGATAAGACTGAGGCCAAGATGAAATATGACCAGTGGGCAGTCACTGTCGATCATACTGTCTGCGGAGTCGGCTCGGCCAACATTCCAGGCAGCCTACCAAATCGGAATATCGACCCTCGCGAGTGGGATTCCTACGGACTCGAACTTGTCTCTCCAGTTCTCAATTCAGCGAACCCTCAGCACAAAGTCGATATCAAGCAGCTTGTCGAAGAAACTGCTGGTATCCCTGATGATCGTCACGGAGCCTTTATCACCAAACAATGCGGTCTTCATGTACATATCGAAGCACCCCAGATTCTAGAGGTCCTGAAAGAACTAGCGACATTGCTAGTCATCTACGAAGAAGAGATTAGCCGCCTACATCCTGCCGTCAGAATGCCGGGGCATAGAGCTGCGGCCAATCAGCTCGACAGCAACCGACTCTATTTCCTTCATGGAGGGGATCTCGATTTCGATAAGACCAAGGCAAACTGGGTCGGAGGCAACTTTTCCACATCCGCTCTCAAAAAGGAATATAACATTCCGCGACTCCGTGCTCGAATGAGCCTCATCAAGAAGAAGGAGGCATTGTCTCAGAAGATGTGCTGGCCATCTCCACCGGATAAGCCAAATGGAGGCAGACGTCGACTTGTCAATTTCACCTACTTGACCCGAGGAAAAGGTTATGCCGAGACAATTGAGTTCCGACAAGCAAGAGGCTCCCTCGACGGCGAGGAGATCAACCATTGGATAGACTTCTGCGTCGGTCTAGTTAAATTTGCCGACTTCTACGTTCACAATCCAGATAAATTCCCTGTCAAGAGCTTTGACGATATTCGTCAAAACGAGGGAACTCCTGCGAACAATTTTGGCATCTTCAAGCTCATGAGGGACATGGATCTTAGCGAGTCAGCGATTCAATTCTGGTATAATAAAATCCAGCAATATAAGAATTGCCCGCCTGGTGGTCTTGATGACCGTTCCGACAACGAAGATCCTCCCACAGATGATAGCTTCGACGACGACTTCGAGTTCGAGGAAGATCTTCTGAGGAAGATGAGTTTTTCACCAAACCGCAAACGCGACCATGATGATAAACGAGCTTCTTCTGTCAATAGAGGGATGGAAGACTCTATGGGAAAAGATATTCTGGATGACCTTGATAGTTTTTCCTCATCCTACGATAGCCAAGTGATCGGTTGTGTTTGCCTTAGGGGGGGAGGAGGCCGTAAACGTGAGTGGGTGAACCGAGATTGGTCGTATGATTACAGTGAGTCGCCAAACCCCAATTCCAACTCTTTCGATGAGACATACGGAACCCGCCCGGAACTCGCCGCTGGTATTGCTATAAATTTGGATAATTCTTTAGATGTTGGTGTTCCTACACGTCAGCCATCGCTGGAGAAACTCAACTCAAACGACAGGATGTCATATGAGCTGACCGGACCCGTCCGGAGAATTAGCTCTGGATCAAAGAAGAGAAGAAGATCTAGTAATACTATTCAGAGTTCGGAAAGAGATTGTGAGAAAAAGCGAAACCTTCCACATCCTTTGGATGTCCAAGTCAGGCCGAATGTTGACCAGACGTGGATGAACCAAGACGAAGACACAATAGTCGCAGATTGGAGACATGTTCAGAAGTCACAGAACTGGCAGCACAAAGGGGGAGCATATGACCCACCACGGGTCAATCAACACCAGCAACGCTACATTAGCAACCCCAACCTCTTTGCTAAACCAGCTCCACCTCCAGGCTCACTCAAATATAACTTAGAACCGCAACCAGCAGTGTCACAGCAGCCGCTAGACAAGACACGAGGTTTCAATCAACACCGGCAACGCTACATTAGCAACCCCAACCTCTTTGCTGAACCAGCTCCACATCCAGACTCGCTCGAATATGACTTGGAACCGCCACCAGTAGTGACACAGCAGCTGCTAGACAAGACACGAGGTTTCAATCAACACCAGCAACGCTACATTAGCAACCCCAACCTCTTTGCTGAACCAGCTCCACCTCCAGACTCGCTCGAATATGACTTGGAACCGCCACCAGTAGTGACACAGCAGCTGTTAGACAAGACACGAAGTTCTTATGACACCCAGCATCTACCGCCGACGCAAATTAAGAAATTCAAGGCGCCCAGAAAACCCCAACAATCAGCACAATATAACCAAGATACGGGAAACACCATACCTCTGCCGCCGATAGGAAGAACAAAAAATCAAGAGGCTGCCATCAGGGCAGGGCTACCAGGCTTTGCCCCCGCAGACGTTGACATTTTCGCCATAAGAGCCCAACTTGACGCAGGTGTAATCGCCGTAGAGCCCATGGCGCAAGACAACATAAGCTGGTTCGTCTCCGACTTTGACACCAATCAGTGGCGCGTCATGCCTACTGGCTCGCGAATCAACACAAGTAACACAGTAGATGCTCAACAGCGATGCAACGTCTGTGGCATCCTTGCCCTCATCAACTCCTTCAAAGGGCAGTACCCAAACACTCAATATGCCAGTATGGATCCCGCTTTCTTGCTAGAGATTTTTGACTCGCAGGTTAATGCTAGGAGGACATTGACGAATGCATCGGACGAGGAGATGCAGAGTCTGGTCGATCTGGTCACGGGGGGCGAGTTTGCGATTGTCGTCGTGAATGTCCAGGATCATTCGAAAAGGGCGAGAAGGGTTAGGCATTTGAATCTTCAGGGGCACAGGGAGGAGAATTTGTTTCTGAGACATGTGCCAGGGCATTGGGAGGGGATGCAACGAATTTTGTGGTGAGGATGCTTCCGCGGCTTAGTGTCACGGCTAAGCTAATACTTTTAATCTTTGCAGATGTTCTAGACTTAGACTTAGACTTATTACTTTAGATCCTTTAGATACCCTGAGCTGGGTTGGATTTCCGGACGGAGACTGACCACGTTGGATTTAGATTTTAGATACTCGCGGTAGATCATCACCGCCATCGAAGAGAAATTATGACTTGTTTTCAGGTATGATCTCCAGGCTTGCTTAACGTTGCTCCAATCCGTCAAACACTTTTACCATATATAATGAATGATCATCCGATCCATAAGCAATCCACCTACTTCGATGTGGTTCGGCGTCATCTCTAAGGACGGAGGGGATGGGTCTATACTCATGCGATTATATTCATGCGATATCCGCTGTATGGCCATTTTTTTGGACTTTCTGCATCTCAATGACATCAAAAGCGTATTTAGACAGGCTCCTCAAGTCATTGAAGGTTCCTCCCGCTTTTAACATGTCGACATTCACACCTCTCAGCCTTTGCACTTCTTCAACATCCACCATTTCTTCTCTTATCTGCGCCATGAACGTTGTCCCTTCGCCATGACTCAGGGGGCCTAGCTCTAGCATAATGGTAATAAGAACGTGAGCAGTGCTTATATAGTCGAGGCGGCTCAGCAGTTCCTTTGGCACGGGTGCAAGACTTTCTACAAGAACAGTAGGCTCGAGGGAGGCGACGTATTTGAGGAGCCTAACGATTGTAAAGAGGCGAGTAACCCTTGCTGGATGGGTTGATTTAGGCCAGTTGTAAACATCGCAATTGAAGAAGATGAAAAGGAGCACGACGAGAGCAGCAGCTAGTCGCTCGTTGTCGACGAAGGTGAGGTATATCTCGTCTAAGATCGTTGGGTACGGCGGGACAGCGAACACCTCGTGCGTCCTGAACGGCGTTAGCTCGACGTGAGCCTCTCTGAGGAGCTTTAGGCGTTCATCCTGCAACTCTGCTCCTCTGCTGCAGTCCAGAAGCAGAGAAGCTTTACACGAGGCTCGATCAAAACCCTCGATATCCTCGCTCATCTGCCTCATGGTAGGAATGCGTGTAGTCGCGTGATCATCTAAGGCTTGTCGATCAAGAAGAGCGTCGATCTTCGAGGGATTGATAAGTCCGGCTCTCTGGAATGCTTGATAAGGACTATAGTCCTGCGTGCACTTCTCACAGTTGCACTGGAAGAAATACCGTTGTTGCAACTCTTTCCTCCGAATCTCTCGGCCTTGAGTGGAGTCAATGTAGGAGATGAACACTTCGTCGCCTTTTTCGATATGTTCCAGTGCTCGGAGAGAGACCTTGCGGCCGTCAAACATTACGAAAGCATTAGGCGAGCAAGAGTGATTGACTAGTGCAAGAGCAGGTTCGAAGCAGAGCCCAATGGGACTATCATCTGGTAGAGTAGCTCGAAATGCATTGGTCGCCATCTGAAATTAAGTGTTAGCCGATTCCAACAATCCAGGACGACTACTTACGATACCAAGAAGTCTCGTCACCATCTCTACCTTGCTAGGTGCACTTTTCGAGAAGTCCACAGCGGCACGTGATTGAAGGACCATTTCATCCCATCTCTTTGTATCTTTCTTCAAATCGGTGACATGGTGCTCAAGACCGGCAGACCAAGCATCTAGCTCATTTCCGGCTTTGGGGTAGCGGAGCAGGTATTGGTATAAAGCTCGAGTAGGAGTCGGCGGCACTCCAGGTAATTTGCACAATATTGGACACTCACTCTTGTGTATCAGTTTCCAGTCAGCCTTCTGGCATACTAGAGAGCAGTAGCGTGCCACTTTGCAAGCAACGCATCGCTTTAACTCTGATGGCTCCTTGTCAAGCAAACAATACGAACAAACACTATCGAGCACGTCTTTTTCTACCACCATCAAATACGGTTCCGTGATCTGGATGATGGCATCGCCAGAGGACAAGTCTCGTGCCGCAGCTAGGCCATTCCCAAGGACAGGATCCTTCTTTGGGACGGTGTTGTTGATGTTCATGATGGTTTTATAGATTTGATATCAGAAATCAGAAATCAGAAATCAATGGAATGGGCATCGCGACTCGGTTATGGTGCACGGACCAAGGTCCCTCTGCCAAATTATTACGAGGTATTATACTCATTACTCAACTTTCACCCATTCAATTTCATTCTTCCAGTTTAAGTCAGAGAACGATTTCAAGTACCAATACTCGACTAAGATAAACTAAGGTCTACGGTCTAAAATAATTAACTTAGTAGTACTATAGTAGTAATATATATAGTAAATATAAAGTCTTACTATATCCTCTACTATAACTATCTTATAATAAGAGATAGATATAGTCTATTTTAAGAGTTAGTTAACTACTATAAATATATTATCGTACTCTAACTTATTCTTTAGAAAGCTATAAAAGTCTATTATAATATACTACTAGAGGTAGTCTAGAATAGAAAGTAGTTAAAGTAGTCTAGGCGTCTTATCTCGTAGACTACTTAAGTAGTAGTAGTTATAATAGTTCTAATAATACTATTAAATATTCTTTTATATATCTTTCTAGTAGTAGTATATAACTAGTATTTTATAGGTTTTCTAACGTTCTAGGTAAGTAGTAGATAGTTATAAGTCTTATAAATTAAGTATATATATAAGTTCTAGAAGTTAGAAACTATAAGATAGTTATAGTATAGTAATAGTCTATTTTCTAGAATAAAGAGACTCTTTACGTTAGCTTCTACTTATTAGTAAATAGCTATAAGTAACTTAGAGATATAATTAGTAGTTAGAATTTAGTTAATTATTAACGTTCTAAGAGAAAGAGAGATTATATCTAAGAAGTTAATTAGAGTCTAGCTAGTAGAAGTAGAGTTAGAGCGTAAAACTAGAGGATTAATCTAGTTATTTTAAAGTAGTTAATATAGTTAGTTAGTCTTCTTTACTAAATCCTAGGCCTCTATTTCCTCTATTTATCTTATTAGAGTATTTATACGTATATTCTCTTTAGTAGAGCGATATTTAATAATAAAGTAGTATTCTACTAAAGTTTCTATCTAGTAAGTTTAGTATACGTTTAGGTTCTTTAAGGTTATAAAGTACTTAAGAGTCTTATAGTCTATATAAATCTAAATATACTAGACTATATACTTAAGCTCTAGTCTCTATTTCTTTAAGGATTTAATAATAGCTAGTATTTTCTTATTATAGATTTTATAATTATACTTAGCTAGAACTATAGTCTTTAAAAAGTAGGCTATAGATAACTAGTACTTACTATACTTCTATAAGAAAATTTCTATAATTACTCTATCTAAAGTATTTATCTCTAGTATACTTTCTAACTCTAAGTTATAGTACTAGAGTAAGAGTATAAAAGTAAGAGTATCTTTTAGAGTCTAGAATATATAATAATAGTAGTTATTAAAGTTAAATAGTATACTATTATAAGTAAGAGCGTAAAAGTAATAGTATCTTTTAGAGTCTAGAATATATAATAATAGTAGTTATTAAAATTAAATAGTATACTATTATAAGTAAGAGCTATTAAAGACTTTATAATTACTTTATAATTTCTAATAAATCGTTTATAGAAGTTATAGAAGTCTAGAAGTAATTATATACTCTTTACTATAAAAGATACTTACTAGTTTTATATAATAGTAATCTTTTTTAAGTTTATAGAAAAACTATTAGTTAAGATAATAAAGCTAAGATATTTTATTTATATAATACTAAATTTATACTTCTTAATATTAGCTTATAAACTCGTATTATATAGTCTTTATAGTACTAGCTTAATATATATTTTATATTCTAGAGGATCGTTTAAATAGATAAGAATATTATTAAGATAAATAGTATAGAAGTTATCTAGATAGTTAAATAGAATATTATTTATATATCTCTAGTATATAGTAGATCTATTTATAAGTTTAAATAAAAGAATCTTATATTTATAGACGTTATATCTTATATAAAAGATTATTAACTTCTCTAAGTTAGAGTTTATTTATATCTAGTAGAATATCTAGTAAATATTAAGTTTTATAAAGATCTTAGTTCTAGAAATTTATACTAGAGTCTTATCTATTAAGAGTAGAAGATATTAGTTCTTACGACTTAAAGCGTTAAGCTTATAGTAGTTAATATAGAATCGTAAGCTACTATTTAGTTTCTTAATAAAGAGTATAGAAGTAGTAAAGAGTATCTAGCTTATCTTAATAAATCTCTTATCTAGGTTTTTAAGTAAGTACTATTTTATTACTTTAAGCTCTTATATACTTATTTTATATAGTAGACTATATAAAAGCTACTTTTTATTAGCTTCTAGAGCGATTTTATAGTTATATAAGCGATATAGTAGAAGCTAGTCTAAGACTAACTTAGAAAACCTTCTTATACTAACGATCTATTAATACCTAGTCGCTTATTATAGATAGTTTTTATTAAAAATTATATTTCGCTTAACTATAATAAATATATTTAAAATACTATAAGATAGAGGTACTTACTACGATATAATAACGTTTTAAACGTAGATAAAAGTTATATAGTACTATTTCTTTAGTAAGAATAGATCTCTTAATTTTTAAGATAAGAGTAATTTATTATAAATATTTAGAAAATTTATTAGAAGATATATTTAGAAGAAGAAAAGAGATTATAATTATAACATCTATAGTTTTAAAGCTAAAAGTATAAGATATACTAACTAAAAGAGGAATAGTATTATAGCTAACTACTAGAATAGGTATTATAGCTCTAAGGCTTAGTAATAGCCGCCCTAAGAGGTTAGATAAAGTATAGAGAAGCTATAAGTTACGTAATATAAGATCGTATAGAATTACTATAATCTAGTATAAGCGGTCGCTCTAGATCGCTATAATCTAGAGCGATCTCTAGTATAAGAGTTCTATATAAATAGATCGTATCTTCTATATAAATAGAAGTCTTATACTTAACTTAAATATAGTATCTTTATACTATACTTAGTAACTTATAAAGAGTTACTAATCTTAATTAGTAATAGCGTCTCTATCTATCTAACTAACCTACCTTTATACTCTTAAGTAATACTAGCTTAACTATACGTTATATAGAGGTTTATAGGTTATACGATTTTAAATAGCTACCTAGATATACTTACTTTCGCTAGAAGTTCTATATCTTTACTTCTTATAGGTTATCGAAAATATAATATAATAGAGCTATATAGTCTAAATATAAGATAGACTCCTTTTAGATAATTAAATACTCTTAAAGCTCGCGATTAATAGTAGCTCTTAGATAGTCTTTACGTATCTAATCGTCTTATTTCTAACCTTAGACTTCTAGAAGAGTCTATTTAAACTTCTATAAGAAGTTCTAGAAGTCTCTATTACTCTAGTATATTATATTAACTTTTAAGAGCGTCTTATTCTTCTTCTATAGGTTAGTAAAGATAAGATCTAGCTACTTTAGAAACTCTTTAATTATAAAAGCCTAGGTTATTTTAATAGTACTAATCTAAGAGTATATATACTCTATTACTTTTCTTATAAGTTATCTAAAAGCGTACTAAATACGCTTCTTTTTAGACCTAATAGCTCTAGTATTAATTTTAAGCTTAGCTTCTAGAATATCTTTAAATTAAGAGTATAGTAACTTATTTTCGCTCGTAAATTAATTAGAGTAAGAGAGTAAGTGTTTTAGCTTCTAAATTAGATCTTTTAGGTCTATAGTAGAGTCTAATTTAGGTATATATATCTTCTAGTATTCTAAGGTTCGTATACTATTAAGTACTATCTATAATTAAGTAATCTCTTATTCTAATTACGTATTTATTTCTTATTAACTCTATATAAAGACTATTAGCTACTCTAGTATAGTAGAGGGTTATACTTTATTTACTATACTACTTAACTACTAGAAGTTATAGACTTACTTATTATTACTTATAGTACTTACTTATATATATATATATATATCTACTTATAGATATATTATATATATATAACTCTAGTTTATAAGTAATAGATAAGAGTAACGTACTTCTACTATAAGAGACTAAACCTTAAGTAACTTAAAAGAAATAGTTTCTAAAATTTAATTAAGAAGTATATAAAGATATAAGAGGCTAGACCTCGAATAACTTAAAAGGAATAGTTTCTAAAATTTAATTAAGAAGTACGTAGAGAGCTCGTAAAAGCGTAGCTCCTATAGGGTC
>MU251752.1:0-33505 GCA_019669835.1 Amylocarpus encephaloides
AATCTTCTTTGCCACCTTACCGATAATTTGTAATAATTACTAAGGAAATAAGTGACTCATATAACCACTATTACGTTATAGTGGCTAACACCTGCCCTTTGTAACATTGAAATTTACCATCGGTGAATGACTACTTTCCACGCGGCTGAGTTGTCGGACCACTTGTCGCGTGGCTATTGGAAACGGACGTCTGAGCAGATCCATGGCTGCGTCTGGCGTCACTGGATTCATCATGAGCGTTACGTTTCATTCGTTTGGCCTGGCGTGAATCGACAGCTAGAGCCCCAGCTTGAGTCTCATTCACCCTCTTATTCGCCCGCCTA
Organism: Amylocarpus encephaloides; assembly: GCA_019669835.1. NCBI lineage: Eukaryota > Fungi > Ascomycota > Leotiomycetes > Helotiales > Amylocarpus > Amylocarpus encephaloides. The sequence goes on from MU251752.1 coordinate 324, forward strand.
ATTGCTTCATCCCGTTGTTCCTTTGCCCAGTCCCTGGCATTTCTGAATGCAGTGGCTCCTCGCCGGAAGGTATCGAGGTCGCTAGTCAAGGCATAACATTTAATCTGTGTCATGTAGTATTCAGGCCGACTCCTAGGAGTGTCTGGCTGTCCACGGTGGCTGGTGTACATCTTGAGTTGGCCATTATGATATATCGATGTAATGGTATATTTATTATTATTAATCGACGGTTCGTCCTGCCCATGTGACTGTAAACTCTGTATGCCTCTCGCTCCTAATGCACCATCATAGCTTGCTTGTCGCCCTGCCACCGCCGCGGACCCGTCTGGCCCCTTTCCGGTTAGGAAGAAGTTCGGCGCGATAGGAAGATCACCCTGTGTCGAAGGGATGATTTGATTACTGAGCTCGGTACGAGTTTGTTGGTTGAGTTGTTCGGGGCGGGCGCCATAGTAGCGGTCTGGGTTGCCAGGCACGAGGGTACTATCCGTTAGAGGGTCGAGGTTTGTAAACGGGATTCCTCCTGAAACGCAGCTCGCGTCCTTAATCGCGCCTTCGATGATTGGAATCATTGATTCCATGACCTGTGCCTCTTTAAAGGCATATGCATCTGCTCAGACGAATTGTATATGCGCTTCCTCTGAGAAATTTGATAGCGAAAGGGACGGGCGAGGCTGTATTAGTCTTTGATTGACCTCCTCCCAGTTCTTTGGCTTTGCTGGTACTCGGCCATCCGGATATTCGTAGCAAAGACCGCCATCAGTGAGGGCCTGTTGGAAATTGCGGTCATATGGCCGAGTTTTTCTGGTGGTTGTAGGTGTGCAAGTTTTGGTATTCGGATTAACTATCGAATTCCGGTTTCCACCCCTAGAACTAGATTGGCTTGAGCTCATGATACGATATAGTGGACAGATAGGTTTTTGATACTAGAGACAGTGTGGTTAGCGTTAGCTCCGAAGCACCTAATAATACGTACGCCTCGGAGGTCCGACAGATCTTGACCTCCGTGTCGAGTAAGCAGCTTTATCTCCTCTAAACGCCCGGTAGAACAACGTGCGAGAAAGTTGGCGGCAGCTTCAGTGGGTTCCCAATTTTCCTCCTTTTGCTTCCACTTGGCAATACTCTGTCGAGTGACTTGCCTGTGGGCTTGTCGTGATAGTGAATGGCGTACGCTCGAAGTAAGCTGGGTGTTCCTTCGGTCAAACTCCTTTAACGCGCGTTTGGTTAACCAAAGCTTCGATAGGTTATCCCAAAATGATGTCGGTGGCTGGGATCCCCTCGGATACTTGGGCTTCTGCCTCTTCGATGGAGGTTGCGATAATTCTTGAGGCGGACGCTTGCGTGGTGGAGAGGCGACTACGGAATCGCCAGAATCGCCAGATTCTCTCAGATGTGATGATGAATGTTGGACAGGCGGGGAGCGGCAGTTATATGTAGTATAGCGTTCCATAACGTCGATGATGTTGTCTGACATGGAAGAATCTCGGTTCTCCTCGCCCATCAGATACGTGGCGGGGGAAGGGAGAAGAGGGGGGGAATGGGAGGGAAAGGAGAAGGACAAAGACGGTTGATACGTGAGAGGGGACAAAGGCGGGTTGATAAGGGGGACAAAGGCGATTAACCTCACTGATTTGATTTGCTCGCGTTCCGCATGTCAAATATTGCGGAGGAAATTCACGAGGCATAAACTAAGGGGGCAGAACTAACAGACTAAGATTCTCGGCTTTCGGAGACGCGCCTTGGAGCGAAACTTGTCCACCATCAATATCATGGTCTACAATCGCTGCCAGGGCCGTCTCGGTGGATCTGCCATTTTGCTGGCACCCTGAATGCTCGGTCGAGTTCTCTGGTGCTGATGAACCTTCACAATATCCATTGCCACCATAGAACCCAGGCAGTGCATCATCAAGCCTGTTTGCCAGTATTATAAAAGGGCCCCAATACGCTGTTAAGGACCTGTTTTGCTGAAATTGAGGTACAGATGGAAACTGAAGCCTCTCCCGGCGATGAGTATCTTCGTGGGCATTTCGGATGCCTTCTATCGTCACCTTGTTGGAAGCCCGATTGGGAAGCTTAGATGAGGGTTCCTTGTTGCGATTCGTGAAAGGATGGCCATCCGGAACAGACCCGGTGCCATTTCATTGGTAACTTCTAGTCGTTGGAGTTGCTTGTGTTTCCGAATGCGACGATCAATGACCTTGTCCCGAATTAAAAAGAGAACGTTCTTTAGATCTCTAGCATGAGATTGACGAACTCGACGCGAGCTCGGGGGCGATATCTTCAAAAGTAACCATGTGACACCGTTCTACTATTACACATCTCGAAAAACCAACGTCACATCTCGAAAAACCAACACCACATCTCGAAAAACAAACACCACATCTGCGCAGACATGACCTAACACCATGGCGAATAAAACCAGATCAGAGATCATTAAAGCCAACCCCATTGGAAAAGGGCTCGACGCGTTCCGCGCTTCTTTCAATCCGATCTGTGAGGACCGAAGCTTGTCATGTTTTCTGGACGTGCTGGGTCGGCTTGGGAATGAAGGAAATAGAGACTAGCATTGTTGGAATGTTCCTCTAACTAGCATACAGATATCCGGAAGCTCGCTCTCGATCTTTATCGGTGCTTGAAACCCTTCCCGCTGCCCGTCTGCTGCTTTCCAGGACGGGTCGTGGACCTCTCCGCAGTGATCTTCTACGACTTGAGCTCTCAGCCGACTCTGACGACTTCGACATCGGCCGCATCAAACCTCTCTTAAATGCAGTAGACTCGGTGACAGCGCTGTAGACTTCGTCCCAAATAAACTCGTCCGGTTTATCGGCGAGGACTCCGCCTCCTCGACCGATAATATCTTCCAGCAAACCCCGTGGCTTCGCAATTCGAGCAGTTTCGCGAACTCCTCCGAATATCGTAAACATGTGGACGTTGTACTCAAGGAGGAGCTCGGATCTATGTATATCAGTGTTCCTGGTTTCCACGAGAGAGTTTTTGGAGGCGTGCCAGATCTCGAGACAATATCTGAGTCTGTTTTCAAGAGATGTATGGAAGGCGATAATCCACTCTTTTGCGAAGGGTGGAATGGATGGTCCAAAGATGCAAACCAGGAAGACGTCTTAAGCTTGATTGCGCAATTGAGCGACCAGCTGGTGAACCTCGCGGAGGACCACAGGTCGACTCCGAAACATCGAAGAAGGCCATTGGCACAGCCCAGCAAGCCGATCCACGGTTCCACAGCGGAGAATAAACTGGACATCTGCTTCGTAAACGACCCCATGGCAGGTAAGAACTTTACATACCATTGGTCGCAGATCCTCGTACCGGGAGAGCTGAAAAGCAACCCATCCGCCGGCACAGCCTCAAAAGCGTGGCTTGACCATGGGAGGTACGCGAGAGAGGTGCTCGCTGCTCAAGAAACCCGTCGCTTCGTCTTAGGCTTTACTCTTTGTGGATCTTTCATGAGGGTATGGGAGCTTAACCGGCTTGGCGGGATTGCATCTGAGCGGTTCGACATAAACCAGGATGGGCTGCGGTTCGGGTCCACGATTCTTGGATTTCTCTGGATGAATGAGGAAGAGCTTGAATTTGACCCTACAATCATCTCCGAGGAAGGCAGGCGGTATATCGAGATCGAACGGAACGGCCAGATGGAGCGTCTTATCATTAATAGGGTGATGAAGCGGGCACGTTGCATAGCTGGTCGGGCGACAACTTGCTGGAAAGCCTATCGCGAGGGAGACCCACGGACGCCCCTCGTTATCAAAGACTCATGGCAGTACCCGGAGTGAGAGGAGGAAGGCGAATTACTACTCGAGGTGACTAGTAAAGGCGTTGTGAATGTGGCGAGATACTACCACCACGAAACTGTTTTCGTGCGCGGCAAAGACGACGATATACGAAGCAATATTCGAAGGGATTGGATATTACGAAAGCCACAAACTACAAAAGGGAAATCTCGATGTTGCCCAGTTACACTGACGCGTCACTGCCAGCCAGAAAGCGGTCTTGTTCAACCTCTCCAACAAAGGCTAGGAGTAATACATTACCAAATCGAGTACATCGTCGTGTTATCGTTCGTGATTATGGAAAGCCTATTTATAAGGCAAGCTCCCGAGTAGCTCTACTTGAGACAGTAGATGGCTGCATCGAATGACACGAGTCTATACACGGAAGCTAGTATGCTCCAATCAGACATTTCAGTCAATAACGTTATAATAAACGAGGACGACGACAACCCTTCTTGGCGTTCATTCTTGATTGACCTCGATCTTGCAATCAAAGAACGAGAGGGAACTACGGGAGCACGAGGCAATGCTGGCACGAGAGCTTTCATAGCAATCGGGGTACTTCATGACGACGAAAAGCACTCATTCATGCACGATCTTGAATCATTCTTTTGGGTACTTTTCTGGATATGCGTCCACTATAATGGACCAAATGAGGAGAGGGTTGTCCCTCAGTTTGATAAATGGAATTCTGTGGACACAAAAGAGCTAGCTAAGTTGAAACTGGGTACTGTGTCTGATGAGGGTATTTTTAATAAGACTACCACGGAGCATTTCACAGAATATCGCAAGCCGTTAATGCATTGGCTAAACAGGTTACGGAGGGTAGTATTTTCAGAAGGTAGGAGGTGGAAGAGTGAAGACAGAGAACTGTATTCTCGGATGAAAGAGGTCATTCGCGAAGCCCGGAAGGATCCAAAGGTTTTGGCGGGTAATTAGTGTTGTCTCATCGTTTTGTATTCTATGATATTTACATACGTGATCTCTGTTGTCGTCTCTTGAAATTGCTCTCAATCTGCTGGAAGAATGATATCCCTTGATTGCCATACTAAGCAAAACTTTTTACCCCAACGTAATATAAACCTTTGCGAGAAATGTCGCTAGGTGCAATCACGTGAAGATGGTTTGTCAGACGTCGATCCATTTTTTAACCATGCCATGTAACTTGGTGTCTGATCTCATGATTGGATAATGAAGTGGGAGCTAGGTTATGGCTGGCATCATCAGATGGTGGTCTCATGGCTTTCTGCCGAGGCGTTCACTCTATGAACTTTGTCCCCGAGGTGGTTCTGCCCTGTCTTGCCTATATGAATTTACAGCCATTTACGTAGGCAGTACTCAAACTAATTCATAAAGCGTTGACAGTACCCTCCTAATAAAATATTACACAGACAGTACCCGATTAATTAATATTACAGAGGCAGTACTCCCATAATTTAATATGACAGAGGCAGTACCTAATTAATTAATATTACAGAGACAGTATTACTTTAGTTTTTACCTTTATACTATTGAATTCGTCTCTTTTCAGCATGTTTTATATAAAATTAAAGACATATTAAAAGTACTAAATTTAAGCTAGTCTTAATGTTTTAGAGCACGCCTTACCTACGTACTATGACGTGCCTCTGTAAGTGGAGGGTCTAAAGTAATACTAAACACAGCTGTAAACTTAGCTTTCTTATTAATCTCTACTTACCTTACCTATTCTATCTCTTATTAAATCTGTGCTCTCTTTTCTCTTATCTTTGTAGCTGTAATCGTAGCTCTACTAGGACGCCTAGCTAAAGCTACTTCTCTAGTATCTTCTACTAACTCTAGAAACACTTTCTCTAACTTAGTCTCTAATTTAGACTCCCTAGAGCTCTCTTAATTTTCTATAGTATTATAAGTCCTAGTATTATACTCTAATTATTAATACTTAAGAGTTTTTATACTTTCTTTACCTATCTTAATAGTACTCTTTTCTTCTTATCTATTATACTTATAGTCGGTCTTATTTTCTAACTACTAAAGATAGTAAAAGATTAGAGGAGTAAGAAATATCTTATATAGTAACTAGTAGAAGCTCTTATTAATAAGTAAGATAATAGCTAAGAATTATATATACTTAATTAAATAGAAGATAGAGATTCTTTTCTAAAGATCTTAATCTAATAATAGTATAAGTATAAGAAGAGAGATACTTCTATTATATATTATATATATAGTCTTTAGTCTTAAAATTAACTATATACTTACGTTCTTCTCTATCTTTAACCTAAACCTATAGTTCTATTAAGGTAAGAATATATTATTATCTTAAATTATTATATTATTATAAGTAGTCTTTCTTAGCTTCGTTTAAAATAGTCGAGTCTTCTTATTAGTATATTATTCGCTCAATAAAATACTCTATAATATATACCTAGATCTCTATAATTATATAAAGAGGTAGAAGATAATAGATAGACTTTTACTAAGCTTTATTAAGAGATTTAATAATATTTAAGATAAAATAACTAAAACGAGATTAAAGGAACGCCTAGAATAAATAAGTATATATAGAGATATTCTCTATATAGTATAAGTAACTAAAATATATATAAAATTCTAAATATAGCTAACGAATATAAGTCGTAGTATATTTATTCTCTTTCTTAAGCTTAGAGATTATAGAATTATACGCTTCTTTTATATAAGTATAAGTAATACTCTAAAATAACTCTTAGTATATAAGACTAAACTTTACTTATATATTAGAAGTAATATACTATATATAATAACTATAATCTACTTAAGAAAGTACTTCTTATACTATCTTTTCTAGACTCTTCTCGTAATTACTTATTATTATAAGACTAATATAGTTATATAATTTAAAAGTACGTCTTATATATATCTAAGAAACTATAACTAATTATTATAATCCTCGGTCTATATAATTATCTAATAAAGAGAAATAATCTATAAATAATTAGTAAGTAATATTAAATATAGTAGATAAAATAGATCTAATTATTTATATTAATACTAACTATAACTATAATAGTCTACTAATAAAAAGAATAGTAGTAGTAAGTATTAACTATAATAAATAGATAAATCTAATCCTAGGCTTTTTTAGTAGTACTTAGTACTATAAACTATTATACGAAACAGTCTATAGAATTTTTATCTTTATCTTCGTCTTTATATTATAGATTTTACGAAGTCTATTAGTCTACTTTAAATATCTAATAATATAAGTCTAGTATTTATTAGAAATTATCTTCTTCCTTTCTATTAAACTTCTCTCTTAGTAAAGCTCTAACTCTATACGTAGCCGAGTATAAAATCGTATTACTATATCGCTCTCGTTTATTAGTAATAATCTACTTTATTATAATAATACGATTATAAGAGATAGTAGCGCGATAGTAAGATACTAGATACTAGACTTATAACGCTTTACGAAACTTATAGTAAACTCGAGGGCTATAGGAATAATAAGACCGGAAAGTAGTAATCGATACTACTACGGTTTTTTTAGATAAGCTTACGTGAATATAGAAATTATAGCTAGAATTACGTGTGTCACGGTATTAAATAATATATACTCTAGTATTTAAGGTATAAATCTTATACGATTCGCTATTATTAATTACTGACCGATTAATAGCGTCTCGAGTACTTAAGATAGTCGGAAAGGTCTAGCCTAATTCGACTTGAATGGGCATATTAGCGACGGCGAGGTGGTGATGCCAGCAGGGAGGTCGAGGGGTTAATTATATACGGTGGTTACAGAGTTTTTATTGATGACTAAGAAGTGGAGTAGTACTGTCTCTGTCATATTAAATTATGGGAGTACTGCCTCTGTAATATTAATTAATCGGGTACTGTCTGTGTAATATTTTATTAGGAGGGTACTGTCAACGCTTTATGAATTAGTTTGAGTACTGCCTACGTAAATGGCTGTATTTTTATTTTTTATTTGATTGATTTGAAGTAGTGGTAGGTGGCAAAATACAGTTTGTATCACATCGTCTATATCGCTGTTCTCTCTCTATTGCCACGCTTTTCTCACTCTCGCTTTATCAGGGAACGTTCGAAATCTCTCCTGACCTCCCGACTCCCGTTTACTCCCTGGCCCAAGTGTAACGAGGGGCAGGACTTCCATTTAGGCGTCCAGCCCTTTGAATATCAAGAACATCTCCGTCGGGTCTGTGCCTGAAATGAACATTTGCACTGCAGTATCCTGTCAATTGATTCAGGATCTCGTGAGACTCCGCAAGAAAAATCAATGTAAATTGCGTCTGCGTCGTCGTTATTTCCCAGCTTTGTGTTGATAGGTACGGTGATATCTGTTATATCAAGCCACTTAAGGAGATATCGGTATACCCGTCGGGCATGCCGAGGAATAATTTTTCGGTAAATAGATACGGCAATTACTACTGCAAAGTTGTATATATAATGTGCCTTCTGCTCTTGAAGAGTAAGGTATGGAATTCAAGTCTTTTACTCTTGCCCCCTGAAGTGTAGCATTATAACAGGTTATGAGCCCGGAAGCTCTATCGCTTCGACTAATCACAATAAGCCTCAAGCCTGCATATCCTATTAGTTAACATGTCGTACAACGACAAATCGCCAAAAATCCTAAAGCTTACTAGCCCCCTTAACTATCGAATAAGGGCTAAAGAAGTACGCTCTTTCCTAGAAGCTAGAGGCCTTCTTAACCTTGTCCTTAGTGACGAACCAAAACCAGCCAGTACTACAACCCCTACGCTACGAATCTTAACGAGAGTAGGAGGTCCTTCCTAGTAAGACAGTACTAAGACTAATACTAGAGTATTATCACCTTAGAAGGCATGAAGACGTAAGAACGCTAAGGCGAGAACCTATATTATAGGCTATTACTCGCTTACGATAAAAAATAAGATTATCGACTTTTAGACTATATAGAAGTAATAGAAGGCCTTACGTAAGAACTACCGCCTATTTAATAATATATTACTTATTACGTATATAAGTTAGTTCTATAGATATAAGTTAAAGGCTAGAGCTATAATTAACTTAATATCTACCGACCTACGTGACCTATAGGCCTTTATCTTTACTATAGATATAGACGAAGTATCTATAGAAAAGTCTAAGATTAGTATACTTCTCTAAGCTATCTAGAAGCTAGGAAGTAACTATAACACGCGTATTAAAATCCTTAAAGATAAGCTGTCTACTCTAGACTTTAACTCTATAGTTATAAGTCTAAAAGAGATAGAGTAACGCTTAAGATTAAGAAATTAAAGCTCTAGAGAAATAGTACTTACGACTAATAACCGACTATAGAAACGCTAGAAGGCGTAAGAGGTAAAGAGGCCTAGTTATAGAGGATAGAAGTGTAAGAAGCGTAAAGGTACTTACTATTACTATAAAGAAGAAGAATATTTTAAAACTAAGTACTCTATTTAGCTTTAGACGATTAAAGAGAAAGCTTTTACTAAGCGAGTAAAGAGTGCCTCTATAGGCTCTTTACTAACGTAAGAATAGTAACTATAGTACTAGCTAGTATAGGACGAAGAAGTTATACTTACTATAGATCTATTAGAAGACGTTCTAATAGACGCCTACTAGGGAGTACTTATAGAACGTTTTAATAAGAGCTAAGTAGTCTAGATAATTAACTTAGAGGCTATATACTATATAACTTATTAATAGGTATAGTAATATCTATTATATTAAGCTACTTAAGAAGATATTAGTATACTCGTCGAGTATACTAAGGAAGAGTTTTTTAGTAAATAGATACGATAATTACTACTATAAAGTTATATATATAATATACCTTCTACTCTTATAGAGTAAGATAGAGAATTTAAGTCTTTTACTCTTACCTTCTAAAGTGTAGTATTATAATAGGTTATAAGCCCGGAAGCTCTATCGCTTTAACTAATTATAATAAGTCTTAAGCTTATATATCCTATTAGTTAATATGTCGTACGATAATAAATCGCTAAAAATCCTAAAGCTTACTAGCCCTCTTAACTATCGAATATAAGCTAAAGAAGTACGCTCTTTTCTAGAAGCTAGAGGCCTTCTTAACCTTATCCTTAGTAACGAACTAAAACTAGCTAGTACTATAACCCCTACGCTACGAATCTTAACGAGAGTAGGAGGTCCTTTCTAGTAAGATAGTACTAAGACTAATACTAGAGTATTATTACCTTAGAAGGTATAAAGACGTAAGAACGCTAAGACGAGGACCTATATTATAAGCTATTACTCGCTTATAATAAAAAAAAAGATTATTAACTTTTAGACTCTATAGAAGTAATAAGAGACCTTATATAAGAACTACCGTCTATCTAATAATATATTACTTATTACGTATATAAGTTAGTTCTATAGATATAAGCTAAAGGCTAGAGCTATAATCGACTTAATATCTACTAACCTACGTAACCTATAGGCCTTTATCTTTACTATAGATATAGACGAAGTACTTATAGAAAAGTCTAAGATTAGTACACTTCTCTAAGCTATTTAGAAGCTAGGAAGTAACTATAATACGTATATTAAAATCCTTAAAGATAAGCTATCTACTCTAGACTTTAACTCTATAGTTATAAGTCTAAAAGAGATAGAGTAACACTTAAGATTAAGAAATTAAAGCTCTAGAGAAATAGTACTTATAACTAATAACCGACTATAAAAACGCTAGAAGGCGTAAGAGGTAAAGAGGCCTAGCTATAGAGGATAGAAGGGTAAGAAGTGTAAAGGTACTTACTATTACTATAGAGAAGAAGGGTATTTTAAAACTAAGTACTTAATTTAGCTTTAGACGATTAAAGAGAAAGCTTTTACTAAGCGAGTAAAGAGTATCTCTATAGGCTCTTTACTAACGCTAGAATAGTAACTATAGTACTAGCTAGTATAGGACGAAGAAGTTATACTTACTATAGATCCGTTAGAAGACGTTCTAATAAACGTCTACTAGAGAGTACTTATAGGATGTTTTAATAAGAGCTAAGTAGCCTAGGTAATTAACTTAGGGGCTATACGCTATATAACTTACGTTAGAGACGTATTTACTAAGTTTTTAGAGCTTAAAGTACTAAGAGTAGTTAAGACTATAAGTAGCGGCTTAATATACGAAATAGAAATTAGAAATATTAGTATCTAGGTCTTTATAGACAAGCTATAGACTTAAACGCTTACTCTTACGAACGTACTATACGTGTCTAAGCTTACTAGTAGTCTAATATTAGTCTCTTAGCTATAGGATAAGAGTATTCTTATATAGACAACTAGTAGTATAAGTAAGTATACTATAACTCTTATAAAAGATAGTTTTATTATTATAAATATAAGTCGAGTTAGCTCGTAATATATACTAGACTCTATTAATATAGAAGCTACTATAACTATAACTAAAAGAGATCTTAACCTTAACCTTTAGTATAGGAATTTTAGTTATATTAGTATATAGAGACTTAGAGGGCTACACGACGTAGTCTCTAACTTAAAAGTACTAATATTAATTCTAAGAGACTATAACTTAGACTTCTATAAGCGATATATTATAGTAAAACAGCTATAAGTTATTAACCGCTAAGTACTAGAGAAAGTAGATAAACCTCTTAAAAGAGTGTTTTTTAACTTCTAGAGTCTATATAGTATTCCTACTATAGCTAGAGAATACTATATTTATACTCTTACGAACTAGGTAATAAGAAAGTCCTAGGTCTTCCTAACTAAGTAAAGAATAGACTTTAGAGAAGTTATACTTAAATAGAAGAAGAAAGTAGAGTTATAGACAGAGTATAAGCTAAAGGTCCTTCGACTTAATAATACTAAGAAGTTTAAGGTAATTAAGAATAAGCTATTAAGCTAGTAAGAAGTTAAGATTAAGTAGACTATACTATATATACTAGAGTAGAATAGTATCTCTAAAAGACTAAATCGTATACTAATTTTACTTATAAGAGTAATACTTATTAATACTTAATTACTATATAAGTTTTAGAGCGAAGCTATAAAAGCTATATATTATATTAGAAACCGTACACTTATAGAGCTAGGCGGAATTACACCTAAAGAAGTATTTATAGAGAAGAGGCTAGAGATATAGTACTTAAAGCTATAGGGCTATATTACTTTCTACTAGCTTCCTAACTAGTATAGGTATAAGCTTAAGCTAGTCTCGCGAAGAATATATCTTATAGGCTATATAGAGATCTTATAGTAGTATAGATTATACGACCTAACTAGCTAGCGTATAATTACGTTAATAAGACCTCGATTTCTAGTTAATTAACGTCTAAAATAGAAGTAGAGTAACGAGACTTCTACCTACGGGTTTATTAGTAACTTAGAGGACTTTAGCGAGAAAGTGTAAGAGGCTAGACCTCGAATAACTTAAAAGAAATAGTTTCTAAAATTTAATTAAGAAGTACGTAGAGAGCTCGTAAAAGTACAGCTCCTATAGGGTCTTATATATATAAGAAGAGGTAACTAGAACCTTCTAGAAGTAATAGAATAGAGTGGCGTCGAACTAAATCAAATTCTAGTCGTGACTAGTACTTAGCGAGAGTCTGTGCTTAGCGAGAGCTTTTAGCCCGAGTACACCCTAGGGTCCTAACCCTTACATTACCCCCCTTCTTCCCTTCGCTTTTGTCTAGTCGTATACTCCTTCTATTTAACTAGGGCGGTAGTACCCTCTATTACCGATTCTAGCTCCTAAGTTAAATGTCTATAACCGACCCACTTAACTAGGTACTTCTGTCGATTACCCCTTCTAGGAGCTTTCTTCTACTTAAGTATACGCTCTACCTCGTACTCTTCTATGTTATCGACGAGTATTATAGGAGGCTAGCTTTCTTCGATAACCTGTCCTAGTAGTAGCGTCGCGTATATAGGTCGTAGAAGTCTAGTATAAAATATATTATATATACCTAGTAGTATATTTAGGCGGTAGCTATAAGATCTAACGACCTCTATAACTATAAACTTCGTATACCTAGTATCTAGCTTCTTATAGGGCCTGTCTATTTTAATATTCTCTAGACTAAGCTATACCTTATCCCCTACCTAGTAGTTAGGTGCCTAGTCGCGCTTTCGATTAGTCGCCTACTCCTAGGCTTCTTAGGCCGCCGCTATTACCACTTACGCCCACTCTCTTACCTCTTTTAGTTTCCGTATAATTCGGTTAGCTTTAGCGATTAGAGAGTCTCTATTATCTGCCTCTAATAATTTAATGTCTTTAAGTAGGCTCTAATACTATCTATAAGATAGGAAGAATAGGCTTATACCTATAGATATTAAGTCCCGTTTATATATTCTAGATATAGCTAGTAGTAACTATTTAAGCTAGTCCTCTTAGGCCTAGTCTATAAACTAGCGTAAGACTGTTTTAACTACTTCGTTTATTTGTTTAGTAGTACTATTAGTCTCTAGCGAGAAGGTAGTAGACAACCTACGCTTAATTCGTAGTAGCTCACATACCCTCTTTCATAGGGCGCTTATAAACTATATACCTCTATCGGAGACAATTACTAAAGGTAGGAAGTAGTAGGGTAGATATCGTCGTAGGAACTATTTTACTACTATTTTAGCTTTAATATCTTCTAGGCTATCTACTATTACCCCTTTACTTAACCGATCTGTGATTATAATTATATTTCAGTAGCCTTTAGAGACTAGTAAATCCGTAATAAAGTCTATAGATATTTTAGACTATATTCGATCTAGTATAGGTAGTGGCTTTAAGAATCCCTGTCGGCGAGACCTCTATACCTTATTCCTCCCGTAACTATCGTAATTCTATATAAACGTACGAATATTAGTTACTATTCCTAGCTAGAAGAATAAGCGAGCTACTAGTATATATATAACCTCCCTACCTAGGTACCTATAAAGTACTATATCGTAGGTTACTTAAATTAGGCGAGCCCTTAGGTTAAGGCTATTAGGGACCTATTTTCGTCCCCGGAATAGTAGGTAACCTTGTTCTAATATTACGTACTTAGATATAGACACTTTCAAGCTAAGCTCTATAGGAAACCTCCTAGCGCTAGCCTTTATAGCGCTTAGAGCCTTATTATACTTAGGGTCGTTTACTATAGCCTGATCTCAGTCTATAAGCTCGTCTAATAGTTCTCCTATTATATAGTCTCGTAGGCTAGTAGGGCTAGCCCTAATAGGCGAAACGCGAACTATAGGGCTTACTACTAGTATTTTAGGCTTTAGTAGTTATATATTACGGTCCGCTAGTCGCTTATTAGACCTATTCTAAGGTATATCCTAGTCCCGCCTTAATAGAGCGTTCGCGCGTTCATTTTCCTTACTAGGGACGTGTATAATATAAAAGTTATACCTAGAGAGAATTAAGGACTAGCGTATCTAGCGCTCTATAAGCTTTCGAACGGTTATAAAGTACTTTAGATTCTTATAGTCTATATATATATTAAACCGCTTAATATTACGTAATTCGGCGTCTTATTCTTCTAGATAGTATACGATAGCTAGTATCTCCTTATCGTAAATCTTATAGTTATATTCTACTAGGTTATTCTTCTTTAAAAAGAAGACGTAGGGCACCTATAAGCCTTTATCGCTTAACTACTATAGCGTACCTCCTATATACTACCTAGAGAAGTCGGTTTTAATACGTGTAGGCTTATTATAGTCGAATTAGGCTAGCGCGAGAGCTAAAGTAAATATATCCTTTAGCTTATAAAAGGCTACGTCTACTCTATCGTTCTATACAAATTTTCGGTCTTTATACGTAAGCTCTATAAGTGGTCTTACTAGATCTAAAAACCCTTTAATAAAGCGCTTATAAAAGTTAACGAACCCTAGGAAGCCACGTACGCCTTTAACTAAAGTAGGTGCCTCTTAGCTAGTAATAGGCTTAACCTTTTCTAAGTTCATTTTAAGTCCTTTTCTAGCTTCGATAATAAACCCTAAGTACTTAGTCTCTTATACTTTAAATTCGTATTTATCGATGTCGATTTATAAGCTAGCGTCCTAGAGTCGCTATAGTACTTAATATACGTACTTACGATACTAGTTCCTACTTCTAGACGAATATATTAAAATGTCGTCTATGTAAGTAGAGTAGAATTCGTCTAGGTAGTCGTGTAGAGTCTAGTTAATATACTTCTAAAAAGTACTAGGTACATTCGCTAAGCTAAATGAGGTGACTATCTATTTATATAAGCCATAGTACGTCTAGAAAGTAGTCTTTTATTTATCGCCTTCCGCGATCTATATCTTATAAAAAGCGGCGATTACATCGAGTTTAGTAAACTACTATACTTTACTAATGTTTCGTAGGGTCTTATAAATAAGCGGTAAGAGGTAGCGGTCCTTCTTCGTAATACGATTTAAGCCGCGATAATCGACATAGAAGTGTAAGCCTCCCTCTAGCTTTTTAATAAATAGTACTAGGGCTACTACTAGCGAATTACTAACGCGTATAAACCCTTTATTAAGTAGGTCCGTCAGGGTCTTCCGAAGTACTAGAAGCTCGTCCCGCGACATACTATATAATAGCCTCTATAAGACCTTAGGCTACTAACTATTTATGGTTTTAAGTTTAATAGTATAGTCGGTACCTAGCCCGCGTAGTAGTAGTAGTCGTTCTACTACCTAGTAGTCGAAGATACTTAGAAACTCGTAGTAGTAACTTAGTAGCTTAGTCGCTAGATCCGTATACTACTTTATAGCTAGCGCCTTTATAATATTAGCTATACTAGCCGAAAACACTTATATACTCTTTCGCTTCTACTAGCTCTTCTACTAGTAATAGAGTATCGTAGCTAACACCTATATAGCTACATTCGCTTATAGCCTAAAAAATGCCTCTTTACTATATATAGTAGTACCTATAATTTCGATTTTTATTTCTAAATATAATCTATTAATCCTAGCGTCTTAAGCCGTAATCTATAACATTCCTAGGATTATATCGTAGTACTCTATAGGTAGAATATATAGGAAAACCCTAGACTCTCTATATCTATCTAGGTTAAGTATAATAACTATAATCTTATTTACGGTCGAAGAGACTTTTCCGTTAAACCCTATAACCTCTCGTAGCGTAATAGGTAGGCGTATTAGGTTGTTATTCTAGGCGAAGCGGGAGTTATATAGTTTATAAGAAAGGTAGCTAGTGTTAATTAGTATATTTATAAATAAAATATTATTTACTAATACTAATATAATAAATAACTCGCGATCTATAGAGCTTTCAAAACGACTTTATACCCTATATAACTCCCTGTATAACCTCTAGGCGCGACTTTAGTCAGAGGTTACTCTTTTCCTAAATCAGAGTCCGTTTCTTATTCTTTTACTTCTTCTACTTATAACTCTATAGCCTTAGCGCTAGTAGTAGAGGCTTTATTCTTTAAAGAAGTAGAGACTTATAGCTTACGTAAACGACTCTCTAGCTTAGCGTTCTAAAAGCCTTAGCGTCTAGGTAGGCTAGCTAGTTTAAAATAATAGTCTAACACCTAGTAGTATATACTCCTATAGTATACGTAAGCGCCTTTCTCGCGTCTCTTCTACCTTTCGGCTAGGGTAGCGCTAGTAGCGCGCTACTCTTATAACTGGCTAGAAGGGCCTCTTTTAGCGACTACTACTATGACTAGCGTAGGCTCTTATTCTATTATATTAGTAGAGGTTTGTGGGTTATACGGCTTCGAATAGCCGCCTAGGCGTACTTACTTTCGCTAAGAGTCTCATGCCTTCACTTCTTATAGGTTGTTAGAAATATAGCGTAATAGAGCCACATAGTCTAAATATAAGACAGGCTCCTCCTAGGTGATTAGGTGCCCTCGAAGCTCGCGATTAATAGCGGCTCTTAGGTGGCCTTTACGTACCTAATCGTCTCATTTCTAACCCTAGGCTTCTAGGAGAGTCTGTTCAAACTCTTATAAGAAGTCCCGAAAGTCTCTATTACCCTAGCGTATTATATTAACTTTTAAGAGCGTCTTATTCTCCTTCTATAGGTCGGTAAAGGTAAGGTCCAGCTACTTTAGGAACTCTTTAAGTATAAAAGCCTAGGTTGTTTTAATAGTACTAATCTAAGAGTATATACGCCCTGCCGCTTTCTCTGTAAGTCGTTCGAAAGCGTACTAAATACACTCCTTTTTAGTCCTAATAGCTCTAGTGTTAATTTTAAGCTTAGCTTCTAGGATACCTTTAAATTAAGGGTATAGCGACTTATTTTCGCCTATAAACTAATTAGGGTAAGGGAGTAAGTGTTTTAGCTTCCGGATTAGGTCTTCTAGGTCTATAGTAGGGTCTATTTTAGGTGTATATAGCTCCTAGTGTTCTAAGGTTCGCGTACTATTAAGTACTACCTATAATTAAGTAATCTCTTATTCTAATCGCGTATTTGTTTCTTATTAACTCTATATAAAGGCTATTAGCTAATCCGGTATAGTAGAGGGTTATACTTTATTTACTATACTACCTAGCTACTAGGAGTCGTAGGCTTACTCGTTATTACTTATAGTACTTACTTATACGTGTACGTGTATATATACGTGTACGTATACGTATATATATACGTGTAGTATATATCTACTTATACGTATATCGTGTATATATAACTCTAGTCTATAAGTGATAGATAAGAGTGACGTACTTCTACTATAAGAGGCTAGACCTCGAATAACTTAAAAGAAATAGTTTCTAAAATTTAATTAAGAAGTACGTAGAGAGCTCGTAAAAGCGTAGCTTCTACGAGGTCTTATATATATAAGAAGAGGTAACTAGAACCTTCTAGAAGTAATAGGATAGAGTAGCGTCGAACTAAATCGAATTCCACTCGTGGCTAGTACTTAGCGAGAGTCTGTGCTTAGCGAGAGCTTTTAGCCTAAGTACACCCTAGGGTCCTAACCCTTATAGAAAGAACCTAAGAAAGAAAGACTAGTTAAAGTACCTAAGCTATCTAAGAGTACCTAAACTACTACTAGTCGTGAGAGAGAGACCTATACGTCTTCTAAACGTGTAGATAGAACCGCTAGTCGTGAGAGAAAGACCTATACGTCTAATTAGCGTATAGATAGTAAACCTAGCTATAAGGCTCCGATAGACTATAGACTCCGCGAACGTAGGCTCTAGAGGTTCTTTAACGAAGATATAGTCTTAAGTACTAATACTTATAGAATACTTCTTCTAAAGTCGTACGATAAGACAGTTAGCGACTCTTAGTACACTTAGTAATAGAAAGATACTATTACTAATAAATTAGTTAAGCTTTAGGTTCTTAGAACCTAGAAGTATACTAAGCTCCCCTCTACGAAGGCTATAGTTAGTATAAAGTAGGTCTTTACTATAAAGTATACTCTAATAGGGTTAATAGACTACTTTAAGACTAGACTAGTAGCTTAGGGATATAGTTAGAGACTAGGTGATAACTTTCTTAAGACTTTCTTACCTACTATCTACTATAAGTCTATTAGAGCTTTATTAGCTATAGAGTGTATAAAAGACCTTAAAATTTACTAAGTTAACGTAGATATAGTATATTTATAGATAGAGTTACATATAGAGGTTTATATATAAGAGGTTTAAGAACTCTTATTACCTTCTAGTATTATACTTAAGGTACGAAAGGTCTTATACGACCTAAAGTAGTCTAGAAGAGAGTAGTATATTAAAGCTTATAATAGACTAGTTAAGTTTAGATTAAAGCTCTCTTTTAGTAATCTAAGCGTATTTATTAATAGAGATAAGAGCTTAATTATTAGCCTCTATATTAATAATATAATTATACTAGGGCGCTCTTTAGATAAGATTAACTCGTTTAAAGAAGGATTTAGAAAACTATATAAGCTTAAAGACATAAGAGAGATTAGTACGTTTCTTAGTCTTAAGGTTATATAAGATCGAGTGTCGCGAACGCTAACTATTAGCTAGAAAAGCTACTTACTTAAGCTAGTTAATAAGTATTTAGAGGGTAGCGATTAAGTAGATCCTACTTCTACGAGTAGAATATAGACCCTTAGGAAAGCTAGGTAAAATAAACCCTAAGCTAATATTACTCTATACTAAAGAGCTATTAAAAGTCTAATATATTTATAGAAAGATATATAGCTAGATATTACCTTTACTATTTACTAACTTACGTATTATAGATCTTACGCTACTTAAAAGGTACACCCGACTATACTATTCGCTATAATAACTCGAAACGACTATAGGCCCTTAAGAGGTATTCTAACTCGGACTATACTAGCGACCTAGCTAACCGACTATCGACTTATAGGTATATATTTAAGCTCTGTGAAGGATCTATTACTTAGACGTCGAAGAAGTAGTAGTTAATCTCTATATCGACTACTAAGGTAGAGTATATAGTACTTTACTAGATAAGTAAGTAGGCTGTCTAGTCTAGTAGGCTACTAGGAGATATTAGCTATTCGTAGTACTTAAAGGACGACTTTATAGTCCTACTTCTCTACGATAATTAGTTAGCGATTACGCTTACTAAGAACCTAGAGAACTATGCCCGAAGTAAGTATATTAATATTTAATTCTACTATATATAGTAGCTTATTACGTATAATAAGATCACAGTCGATTACTACCCTACGACACATATACTTACTAACGCACTTACGAAACCTCTACAACTATTAGTATTTAAGACATACGTAAAAGGAATACTATAGGAGGGATAAAGGACAAGAGGCTTACGCCTAGGTTTTTATGCCAGCTAGGCTTTTCCTAGGAGCTACACAAAAACTACTTTTTACTTATATGGTTTTTACAGAGTAGCTGTTATTAGATATAACCGTAAGGGGGCTGTTGATAGGTACGGTGATATCTGTTATATCAAGCCACTTAAGGAGATATCGGTATGCCCGTCGGGCATGCCGAGGAAGAGTTTTTCGGTAAATAGATGCGGCAATTACTACTGCAAAGTTGTATATATAATGTGCCTTCTGCTCTTGTAGAGCAAGGTATGGAATTCAAGTCTTTTACTCTTGCCCCCTGAAGTGCAGCATTGTAACACTTTGCATACCTCATTAACGCCTCATCCCGGGCCACGTGGCAGACTTGCAAGATGGCTATTGGAGCCGGTCTTATTCGCACTTTCTAGTTCGTCCATATGCCCGGAGTGCCTGGTGGTGCGTGGCCAAGTGATTTCGGCTCAACTGCAATTGTTCTTGGTGTGAGAGTGTGCGACCAGATTTTCGATTTTATTTCAAGCGGAAGCTTCGGGAACCATGGGAAGGAGTCGGACAGACTATCGCTCCCCATGTTTTTGAAAGGTATTTCGACATCTAGTCGTTAGAGGACAGGATTCTTGAGTTGTTGACTTTGGGAATAATCTTTGTTTATGCGTATTTTCCTGTCTAAGGGAAAAGGCTGCGAGCTGTAAGACTAGAGCTTAAAATAGACCTAGCACGGTAGTTATAACTTTATCTATTATCCGTTTCTAAGTTTGGTTTTCGGAGCTAGAACTGGCCCCTCTAAGCCTTCCTAGTAATTAACCTATTTCTAGTAAGGTAAGAGCTGATAAAGAAACGCGTGACGAAGCCACAAATAGACGCTAGGATCGGCAGAAACACAAGATCCCTTCGTGCTTACGGAGTGGTCTCTAAATAGTTGATGCTCAAGATATTTCCCATTGTCTCCCGGTATCAAGTTGTGTAATAAAGCACTAGAAGACCGGCAAATTTTGTGGCGACAACATCCATAGGCAAACTTTAATTATGTCATCACTATGGTGGCCCATATATGGTGTATGGTGGCTCCATCGTCCATGTATCGTTGCATCAATCATGAGAAAGAGTGGTCTTGACCACTTGCTTCTTCCTCTTTCTCCATGATTTTCGTGTACTTCGTAGTATGGGTAATAGTTCCAAAGACTCCACATTTGAACATTACTAAATGGAGTAGTATTTCTAAGGATCCAGAAGCTCCATTGGTCAAATCCCCCCTGCTGAAAAGAAGTCTCTAGAAGGCTTGGCGTAACTATTTCCCCGAGTATGAAAGTATGATCTCCATTTGACCTTGTACTCCATATCATTTTGATCCACTCCCATGGCTCTTTTAGCATCAGCAACGTTAGCGGTCACCATGCAGTCTCTCCTTATCCCATCCTTGTAACCCCTCTCAACTCTGCAGCTCGCAAGCCGAGCCAGGCAGCCACCAGTGTAAGCTGGCTGGTTGAGAGGGTCCGTCTCCATAAATTCATCAGCCATTTACGTAGGCAGTACTCAAACTAATTCATAAAGCGTTGACAGTACCCTCCTAATAAATTATTACACAGACAGTACCCGATTAATTAATATTACAGAGGCAGTACTCCCATAATTTAATATGACAGAGACAGTACTACTTTACTTAGTCATTAATAAAAACTCTACAACCACCGTATATAATTAACCCCTCGACCTCCCTACTGGCATCACCACCCCGCCGTCGCTAATATACCCATTTAAGTCGAATTAGGCCAGACCTTTCCGACTATCTTAAGTGCTCGAGACGCTATTAATCGGTTAGTAATTAATAATAGCGAATCGTATAAGATTTATACCTTAAATACTAGAGTACATATTATTTAATACTATGACGTACGTAATTCTAGCTATAATTTCTATATTTATATAAGCTTATCTAAAAAAACCGTAGTAGTATTAATTACTACTTTCTAGTCTTATTATTCCTATAGCTCTTAAGTTTACTATAAGTTTCGTAAAGCGTCGCGAGTCTAGTATCTAGTATCTTACTATCGTACTACTATCTCTTATAATCGTATTATTATAATAAAGTAGATTATTACTAATAAATAAGAGCGATATAGTAATACGATTTCGTACTCGGCTACGTATAGGGTTAGAGCTTTACTAAGAGAGAAGTTTAATAGAAAGAAAGAAGATAATTTTTAATAAATACTAGACTTATATTATTAGATATTTAAAGTAGACTAATAGACTTTGTAAAATCTATAATATAAAGATAAAGATAAAGATAGAAATTCTATAGACCGTTTTATATAATAGTTTATAGTACTAAGTACTACTAAAAAAGCCTAGGATTAGATTTATCTATTTATTATAGTTAATACTTACTACTACTATTCTTTTTATTAGTAGACTATTATAGTTATAGTTAGTATTAATATAAATAATTAGATCTATTTTATCTACTATATTTAATATTACGTACTAATTATTTATAGATTATTTCTCTTTATTAGATAATTATATAAACTAAGGATTATAATAATTAGTTATAGTTTCTTAAATATATAAGACGTACTTTTAAATTATACGACTATATTAGTCTTATAATAATAAGTAATCGTAAGAAGAGCCTAGAAAAGGTAGTATAAGAAGTACTTTCTTAAGTAGATTATAGTTATTATATATAGTATATTACTTCTAATATATAAGTAAAGTTTAGTCTTATATACTAAGAGTTATTTTAGAGTATTACTTATACTTATATAAAAGAAGTATATAATTCTATAATCTCTAAGCTTAAGAAAGAGAATAAATATACTACGACTTATATTTATAAGTTATATTTAGAATTTTATATATATTTTAGTTACTTATACTATATAGAGAATATCTCTATATATACTTATTTATTTTAGACGTTCCTCTAATCTCGTTTTAGTTATTTTATCTTAAATATTATTAAATCTCTTAATAGAGCTTAGTAAAAGTCTATCTATTATCTTCTACCTCTTTATATAATAGTAGAGATCTAGATATATATTATAAAGAATTTTATAGAGTAAATAATATACTAATAAGAAGACTCGACTATTTTAAATAAAGCTAAGAAAGACTACTTATAATAATATAATAATTTAAGACGATAGTATATTCTTACCTTAATAGAACTATAAAATTAGATTAAAGATAGAGAAGAGCGTAAGTATATAGTTAATCTTAAGACTAAAGACTATATATATAATATATAATAGAAGTATCTCTCTTCTTATACTTATACTATTATTAGATTAAGATCTTTAGAAAAGGATCTCTACCTTCTATTTAATTAAGTATATATAATTCTTAGCTATCGTCTTACTTATTAATAAGAGCTTCTACTAGTTACTATATAAGATATTTCTTACTCCTCTAATCTTTTACTATCTTTAGTAGTTAGAAAACAAGACTAACTTTAAGTATAATAGATAAGAAGAAGAGAGCGCTATTAAGATAGATAAAGGAAGTGTAAAAACTCTTAGTATCGATAATTAGAGTATAATACTAGGACTTATAATACTATAGAAAATTAAGAGAGCTCTAGGGAGTCTAAATTAGAGACTAAGTTAGAGGAAGAGTTTCTAGAGTTAGTAGAAGATACTAGAGAAGTAGCTTTAGCTAGACGTCCTAGTAGAGCTACGATTATAGCTATAGAGATAAGAGAAAGAAGAGTATAGATTTAATAAGAGATAGAATAGGTAAGATAAGTAGAGATTAATAAGAAAGCTAAGTTATTAGCTGTGTTTAGTATTACTTTAGACCCTCTACTTATAGAGGCATACTATAGTACGTAAGTAAGACGTACTCTAAAACATTAAGACTAGCTTAGATTTAGTACTTTTAATATGTCTTTAATTTTATATAAAACATACTAAAAAGAGACGAATTCAATAGTATAAAGGTAAAAACTAAAGTAATACTATCTCTATAATATTAATTAATTAGGTACTGTCTCTGTCATATTAAATTATGAGAGTACTACCTCTGTAATATTAATTAATCGGGTACTGTCTGTGTAATATTTTATTAGGAGGGTACTGTCAACGCTTTATGAATTAGTTTGAGTACTGCCTACGTAAATGGCTGATAAAAATAAGACATCTTAAATGCAAGCCTCTTAATTCAGGTCTATAGGAAAGAAGGAGCTTAGATACAGGTGGAACGCTTTACTTCTGAGCGAGGCGCAGGGCATAGTTATGATGGGATTGCAGCATAATTGACCATTGACGTTGTATGACTTGCAAGGGTCGAGTACTCCAAGCTGGAATGACAGAGAATCGCTTGATTGGGGAAACTATATTTGATTGTCGCTCCTTATTGTCATCCAACCAGCCGAGAATCATGAGGGCGTCCAATGATACGCTCTATCTGTTTCGTCTCCAGAGCCAAGCCTCAAACCGCTCGCCTTCCAACATTTTCGAAATCATCTTTCCATACAGTTTCCATCTACTCGACATCCCAAACAAACGATGCTCTGCTTACCTCGTCACAAGAGACTTCGCACGGGCGGTTAGCGCCAACATCCTTTTCACAAAACAATCTCGCCTCATAGGCCGCGTGATTCGCATTTATTGAGCAAGGGCTCATTTATACAAAAGAAGATCTCGGTTTTCTCCAAATGGATACAGAGTCTAAAGAGTCGAAAATACTGCTCGTGTCACTATTCCCATCAGTCGAATTCGCGTATAGCCACAGCCATCGGTCGAATTCCTGGGCATCAACGTTCTTTGGTACCTCTTCCTTGGACTGCACACAGCTCTCCGAAAAGCCAAAGGCCATATGATTAGCCGGATTTGCCATAAAAGACTTCATTTTCTGCGTGTCCGGACTATCCTCCCCTTCCATGTAAAGTCTTGTCTCATAGGCCTTTTGAGCAAATACGCTTGCTCGGGCTTCGTCGCCATGTGTGATGCATATTTTGAAGGGGTCGTAATAGACTCACGCCACTCTAGGTCGGTGATAGCCTCTATCTCATAAAGCGACAGCAACTCGTGACAACAAGTAAGTGCGATTCCCGGACTCTCCATAACAGTGTCTGAGTCGCCAATCGCATTGTCAAGGAATTGCATCCGTAATTGGCGAGCGTCGCTGATCTCAAGAGCCTCATCTATAAGAGAGCAGAGATCGCATGTAGCCGTAACTCCTTTTCGATCGCTGCATTCGCGGCTGAGAAGAACCACCAAGGTTATACAAGATGGCAATCTCTTCTCCCTTCTTGATATCTCTAATGGCGTGAATCGTTTCGTGTGTAATTGAAGAATTCCAAGTATGTTGCGTGTTTGGGCCACAGCTGTGATTGATTCGGCTTATGATAGGGAAGATTCCGCCAACGCTAGAACCTGGACCTAAAGATAGAGCATTGGTCTCGACGATGCCAGCCAGCGGGTAGGAATCGCCGGGCGTACTATTGTGGAGGGAATGGAAAGCCCTTTGGTCGTCTTGCGAGAGTAGATTGAGCTTTCTCTCAATCTCTTTTTCAATGACTGGCAGTTCCGACCCAAAACTCTGTATCCGGAACAGTGACTTTTCAAAGATAATCCGTGAGGCTTTCGAGATATCTTGCACTGCGATGAGTCCTTGGCCCTTGCCTGGAAGAGACGTCAAGATGTAGAGTTTCGACGTCGCGTTATCCTTTCTTGGAAATTCGACCTCCTTCTCGGGTTTGTCCTCAAAATCTATCGGACCTGGTACCAGTGGTTTAAATAATGGCGTGTCAAAAACGATAGGCGGAGAACGGGCAATAGGGGGAATGTCTTCGCCGTGATTGATCACGGGAGCATGAGCTTTAGAATTGAGATGTTGGCCAAGAGTGTAACCGTGTGGAGTGAACCACTGCTTGCTGTGATAAATACGGAGTCAAACGGAAACTGCTATATTAAGCGAATAACAAAGTGAGGAGAGAAGAGAGTTCCAGAGGAACGGAAGCTTAAATACAAGATGCTAGCACGCACGTGCCACGTGCTACACGTGCTCGGCCCCTAGTTCCTCCAACTCCGTAACAGTACCCCCCCTTTTAAAGAAGGTCGTCCTCGACCGAGTATCCATAATTAGGTTACTATCTAAATCATCATAATCGTCTCTTCCACCTTCCCAAGCATTTAACCAGTCGTATAAGCGAGCTAGCGGGCCAGGTCGAGTTAGGTTAGCTAGGTGGAAGTCTCTCACTTTGTGAGGGGCGTATTTGTAGTCAGACGTAGGATACCACTGTAGGTCTTCGTCTCGGTTTAGCCATTTAACACGGTAGTAGAGGTGTTGTCGTCCTTTACTTATAAGGATTTCTTAAATTTCCCACTTATCGTCGCCTGTGATATTAATAGGCGGTGGCTCTAGATTACTTTAGTCTAGTAAAGGATTCTAAGAAGCCTTACGTAATCTATTAGAGGAGAAGACTAGATGGATTTTTATTGAATTAGGTAGTTAGAGCTTGAAAGCGTTACCTACTTACTAGATAATCTTATATAGGCCAGCCTCTAGAAAGTCGAGCTTACGGCTAGGCCTCTCTGTGCGTAAGTGTTTCTTAGTAAGCTAGATAAAGTCTCCTACTCTAAAATCCACTAGGCGACGGTACTTGTTAGTAGAGGCTTTCATACGCTCGTGAGTTAAAGAGAGCCCTCGTTTCGTAGCCTCCTATACATCCTTTATACGATTAGTGAGCGCTCTTACCTTCTCTACGCTTATTCGGTCGGACGGGGCTGTAATAGGTGTATCCTAGTTAAAAGAAGTACGAGCCGGGTATCTGTATAGCACTTCGAATAGGCTCATTTAGCTAAGCGAGTCATGTAGTAGCGTGAGCTGGGCATAGTCCATCATAGGTAGTAGCTCTGTCTAATTGTCTTAGTAGTAGCTAATAAATGGGCGTAGCCTTTGTTTCAGGTACTAGTTCATTATTTCGGTCTGTCCGTCTGTCTGTAGGTGGTAGGTAGTAGAAAGCCTTAGCTAAGTTCTAAGTACACGGTTAAACTCTTTTTAGAAGGCTGAGATAAACTAAGGTCCACGGTCTAAAACAATTAACTTGGTAGTACTATAGTAGCGATACACGTAGTAAATGTAGAGCCTTACTATATCCTCTACTATAACTGTCTTATAATAAGAGATAGATATAGCCTGTTTTAAGAGTCGGTCGACTACTATAAACATGTTATCGTACCCTGACTTGTCCTTTAGAAAGCTATAAAAGTCTATTATAATATACTACTAGGGGCGGTCTGAAACAGGGAGTAGTTAAAGTAGTCTAGGCGTCTTGTCCTATAGGCTACTTAAGCGGCGGTAGTTATAATAGTTCTAATAATACTATTAAATGTCCTTTCATATACCTTTCTAGTAGTAGCGTACGGCTAGCATTTTATGGGTTTTCTAACGTCCCGGGTAAGCGGTAGATACTTGGTTGTGAGCCTTACGGATTAAGTACGTACGTAAGTTCTAGAAGTTAGGAACTATAAGACGGTCGTAGTATAGTAACAGTCTATTTTCTAGGGTAAAGGGACTCTCTACGTTAGCTTCTACTTGTTAGCGAACAGCTGTAAGTGACTTAGAGGTACGGTTAGTAGTTAGGATTCGGTTAATTATCGACGTTCTAGGGGAAAGAGAGGTTATGTCCAAGGAGTTGATTGGAGCCTGGCTAGTAGAAGTAGAGTCGGGGCGTAAAATCAGGGGATTAATCTAGTCATTTCGGAGTAGTTGACGTAGCCGGTCAGCCTTCTTTACTAAATCCTAGGCCTCTGTTTCCTCTGTTCGCCTCGTTAGGGCATCCGTACGTGTGTTCTCTTTAGTAGGGCGATATTTAATAATAAAGTAGTATTCCGCTAAAGCTTCTGCCTAGCGAGCTTAGCGCGCGTTCAGGTTCTTCGAGGTTATAAAGTACTTAAGAGCCTTGTGGTCTGTGTAAATCTAGATGCGCTAGGCTATACGCTCGAGCTCCGGCCTCTATTCCTTCAAGGATTTAATAATAGCTAGCATTTCCTTGTCGTGGATTTCGTAATTACACTTAGCTAGGGCCATAGTCTTCGAAAAGTAGGCTATAGGCAACTAGTACTCGCTATGCTTCTGTGAGAAAATTCCTACAATCACCCCGTCCGAAGCGTCGGTCTCTAGTATACTTTCCAGCTCTGAGTTATAGTACTGGAGTAAGGGCGCGGAAGTGAGGGCATCTTTTAGAGTCTAGAATACGTAGTAACAGTAGTTATCGAAATTAAATGACACACTATTATAAGTAAGGGCCGTTAGAGGCTTTACGATCACTTTATAATTCCTAATAAATCGTCTATAGAAGTTATAGAAGCCTAGGAACGATTGTATACCCTTTACTATAGAAGGTACTTACTAGTTTTATACAATAGTAACCTTTTCCGGGTCCACAGAAATGCCGTCAGTTGAGATAATAAAGCTAAGGTATTTTATCTATATAACACTAAATTCGTACTTCTTAATATCGGCCTATAAACCCGCGTCACGTAGTCTTTATAGTACTAGCTTAACGTGTATTTCGTGTTCTAGAGGATCGTCCGAATAGATAAGGATATTATTAAGGTAGATAGTATAGAAGTCGTCTAGGTAGTTAAATAGGACGCTATTCATATACCTCTAGTACGTAGTAGGCTCATTCGTAAGTCCGAACGGAAGAACCTTACATTTATAGGCGCTATATCTTATACGGAAGGTCGTTAACTCCTCTAAGTTAGGGTCTATTCGTATCCGGTGGAATGCCTAGCGAATGTCGAGTTTTGTAAAGATCTTAGCCCTAGAAATTCGTACTAGAGTCTTATCTATTAAGGGTAGGAGGTATCGGTCCTTACGGCTTAAAGCGTTAAGCTTACGGTAGTTAATACAGAATCGTAAGCTACTATTCGGTTTCTTAACAAAGAGTACAGGAGTAGCGAAGGGTGCCTAGCTTGCCTTAATAAATCCCTTGTCTAGGTTTTTAAGTAGGTACTGTTTTATCGCTTCGAGCTCTCGTACGCTCATTTTATATAGCGGACTATATAAAAGCTGCTTTTCGTCGGCTTCTAGAGCGATTTTGTGGTCGTACGAGCGATGTAGCGGAAGCTAGTCTGAGGCTGACTTAGAAAACACGTCTATGAACTATAAATAGGTCTTTAGTAGCTAGTATAGGTCTTCCCGGCCTACTGTTCCTAGAGAGGCCGAGTTTTGGTCAAGAACACGGTCTATCTCGTATAGGCTTGTAGAGAAGAGCTCGTTGTCGGTCTATTAACTGTTTAGGTATATAGCGTGACTAGAAATTAGAGAAATGTCTAGAGTAGTAGCTAAATACAGTTGGGGCTTCCACAGCGGCTTAGGCGAGCGCGAGAGAGCTAGATCCTAAGCTCGTTACTTGTCTTAGAGCCTGTCGTTCATCTGGTGTAGAGATTTCCAGAGCTCTAACTTATGAGTTACACGTCTTTAAAGCTACGGCTTAAACTAGCGGAGTTGCTTTGTTAGGGGTGTTGCCTCTCCTATAACAACTTCTGACTGTTTATTCAGCGGCGGAGGCGAAGGCGAAGTAGGCGAAGGTAATCGACTAATTGTAGTACTTATAACTCGTCCGCCTTATCGTCGCTTCTCTTCTTTTAACATTGCTTTATCTCTCCTAACTATATCGGCTTAGTAGGAAGGTACTAGTCGTTTCGGTATAATTACTACTTGCGGGATGATTGTCTCGTTCTATAGCTAGGGAGTTGTCGCGTAGTACTCTAGGGGCTAAGTTAAGCGTCTAGCTTAACAATCGAGTACAATCCCGAAGTACTTAAGCTATTTTCGTCCTAGGATTACTTAGTGAGAGCCTAAGGGGGTAATTATAAATGGTAGGTTTAATTGTCGTCGTCTATTAATTATAAGATGTAGGCGAAGAACGTGAGAGATACTTACTCTGCTTTGTCTATTGTATCCTAAGACAGGGACAGGGCGTGGTAGTCGTTAAGCTTTAATTCCTAGGAATTTAGCCTAGTCAACTACCGTGGTTTAGTTAATAAATGCGAATCCATTTACTCTAGAGTTAATAAGTGCTTATAAAGAAAGTACGTATTCATTTATAGATAAGTTACATAAAATAGTCATATACTTTCCACTTATTAACTACTATAGATCTAGCTTAGCTAAATCAACTAACTCGCCTAAAAAGGAGTCTTCTCTTAGGCGCTTCCATTTCCCGACAGCTCGTCGTCTTCTCCTAACTCGCTTTCTTCCTCCTGTTCTATAATCTCATTAAGGTCTACATCTCGCTTAGAGTGAGGGTATTTAGGGCGTATGTGACCTGATTTTCTATAATTATAGTAAGTGATATTAGGCGGAGAGACCGTAGTCTCACGTCTTTTAACAATTTACTTTGTAGGAGTTAAGTAACGAGACAAGAGGGGTGTAGTACTAGTCTTAGCTTACGGCGTAGTCGGAAGTAAGAGAGGAGTAATGAAACGTCTAAGCTTAGTACGACTCTTAGTTTCGATTATAGCCTGGGCTCTCGCTCTGTCTCGCTTAAGCCTTGTGTCGGTTCCAGAAGTAAGGTCGGCGAAGTTATTAAAGTCTCTTATCTTTTAGACCTCGATACGTATTTCGTCCTACAGGGGCTTAGTAAGCTTATCGTACAGGTCATCCTTTTACTCTGATTTAGCGATCCTACCTCAGGTAGCGTGCTATAAGAACTTAAGCTTAAAGTCGAAGAATGAGTCGTCTAATTCCATTCTAAGGTGTTTATATTTATACCTTATATCGGCTTTCTCGTGTAGGTTCCGGAGGCTAGTGACTAGGTATTTAACTATAGATTCCCAATCCGGGAAGGCGTCTTCTAGGTCATCTTCCGCTGCTATGACTGTCTTAAGTAAGGTAGCTACCTTACTAGTTATATAAGTAAACACATGTGTTTTCTTATCTAATTCGCTAGTAAAGTAGTCCGAGTTTACTACTAGTTTACTTCTAAGTAGGAGTTGCTACTAAAGTAAGGAAGGGTTGTTTCCGTCGTCTAATTAGGGCACGTCCTTAACCTTAGCGCTAAGCCTCGCGTTTCGAATAGTAGAGCTTAAGGGAGAGCTTGCCCTAGCTCGTCGTGGAGATCTAGATTAACGGTTCTAGCCTATAGAGATATACGGAGAACTCCTTAGGGCATTCTACTAACGTGTACGTCTAGTAATTACTCTGCCTTTCTTAATAGTAGGGATAGCGTTATGTGCCTAGATAGCTGTACGTAATTAAGTATTATCCTAGCTAAGAGAGTTAAGTCTCGTTATAATCTGGTCGTACTATATAGGAGTAATTAGTAGTAGCGAGAGAAGAGAGCTTTCGCTACGTTACTCGTCCTAGAATTGTTCTTCGAGAAGAGATTCGTTATCTATCGGCTAGACAGTAATTAAGGCTCTAACGGTTTGTGTAGGCGTGTGAGTAGGGGAGGCTCTGCCTCGACCTCTACCTCTGTGACGTCTTCCGCGAGCGTTTAAGGGGGGGGTTTGTGTGGCTATCGTTTAGGGACATATAACGTACACTACGTTCAGTGATATATAACGTGAAAAAAGGTAAAAATAAACGAATAAACAAAGTGGGATATTATAGTAGGCCTTCCTAGGCGAAGTAGTAACTTTGTTATAATGTAACCGTGTAGAGTGAACTACTACTTACTGTGATAAATACAGAGTTAAACGGAAACTACTATATTGAGCGAACAACAAAGTGAGGAGAGAAGAGAGTTCCAGAGGAACGGAAGCTTAAATACAAGATGCTAGCACGCACGTGCCACGTGCTACACGTGCTCGGCCCCTAGTTCCTCCAACTCCGTAACAAAGAGCACACTCATTACCAAACGAACGGCCGCAATCCTCGCACTTGAACGCTTTTTGACCAGCCTTTTCAAACCTGCCCATGATAAATAGAGCGTATCCGAATACTGATAGCAAAGGAATCTGTTGGTAATAATATACGGGATGAAAAGGTAATATTAAGACCTCAACGAGAAAAACGACCAAAGCCGCATTGTGACGTGGCAGTCCCTTTCGTACAAACCATAATACTACTTAGTCATCACAACCTGCCTCTCAGGTAAATATGCAGGTAGCCTCAGCCGGTCACACAGCAAGGGCCACCAAGGCTCGCGCCGGCGTAAACTTTTTACTTCGTTTCAGGGTAAAAGCTGACTTGGGGCCCGTTTGGTTCACTTTCCAGTATTTAAATACCAGTAGTTGTGGCTAGTATATACGATTTTTTCAATACTGGAAAGCCAAACGATCTAGTTGTCGTGAGTTGAGGGTTTTGCAATGGAGTTGAGGGTTTTATAATAGGAGTTGAGGGTTTTATAAATGGATCAGCTGATACGCTAAAGTGGTACTTAGCCACTTTAGGTAGCCTCAACTCTACAACTTATTAATCATACAATCATCCACTTAAATGACCCTCAACTTGCGCTGAACTTGATATCTCTATTCTCTTAATATAACTGACACTAGTAAAATGTCAGTATTAATCACGAGACTTCGGAAATGGAATAACCTTTTTACGACCCCGCTAAACTAGATATAGGCCTCTAATAGTAAATTTTCTTTCTTTACCGCTGTGATAGTAATAGTATATTCGCCTATTACCTATTCTTGTTCTTGTTTCCGTGTTTATTATCTAATGTACCTCTAAAACATACTAGTAAGCCTATTATAAAGATAAAGAAGATACTACTACCTTTTATACTTTTTATATAGAATAATAATCTAATATATATTAATCTATTATACTATAGAAGGTTATAGAGTTTAATAGAAAAGTCTCTTTAATTATAAATAAGATTATAGTTATTATACTAAATCTAGATAAATATAAAGAGTCTAGAAGTTTCTTATATATTCTATCTATAAAGTATAATAATATAATTCTAGAAATACTATAGATTATAACTTAAGATACTAGAATTAATAGATTATATTTAGAAATAAAATTAAAAATTATAGATACTACTATATATAATAAAGAGATATTTTTTAGATAAATATTAACTATAGTACTTTATTACTAGTAGAAGAGCTAGTAGAAGTAAAAGAGTATATAAGTATTTTTAACTTATTATAAGAGACTAGACCTTAAATAACTTAAAAGAAATAGTTTCTAAAATTTAATTAAGAAATATATAAAGAGCTTATATAAGTATAGCTTTTATAAGATCTTATATATATAAGAAGAGATAACTAGAACCTTCTAAAAGAAATAGAATAGAGTAATATTAAACTAAATTAAATTCTACTTATAGCTAGTACTTAGTAAGTATTAGTACTTAATAAGAGCTATTAGTCTAAGTATACTCTAGAGTTCTAACTCTTATATATATTACTTAAGTATTCTAATACTAGATTAGTAGAATCTAATATTTTAAAGAAGAGATTATAAGAGAAGAGATTATACTAATTAAAGAAGAAATTTAAACCTTCTATAGTATCTAAGAAAGAGATAACTTATAAATTAAAAATAATAATTTAGTAGTATTTATTATACTATACTAGATAATTAGTATAGAACTATAGAAATATAAATACTACTCTATTATATTTAAAGAACTAAAGTCTAAGTAAATTACTATTAAAACTTATTACTTTAGAAAACTATTATATATTAAAGATCTAATAGAACTAGAGAATATTTAGAAAATTATTAAATAGTATAATACTATTAGAATATAAAGAAAGTCTACTATAATAAATAATACTTACTTTAACTATATCTAATAATAGATTAAACT
>MU251753.1:0-33478 GCA_019669835.1 Amylocarpus encephaloides
GAGTTAGTACTTAGTAAGAGTTAGTACTTAGTAAGAGTTAGTACTTAGTAAGAGTTAGTACTTAGTAAGAGTTAGTACTTAGTAAGAGCTTTTAGCTTAAGTATACTCTAGGGTTCTAACTCTTATAATAATCTTCTTTAAAAGAGAGAGTACTATTATAAAGTTAAAGAAACTAGAGACTAAGTATATATAGTATATAATATATATATACTACTAGTATCTTATATTTAAGCTTTTATTTCTCTAAAACTCTCTTCTCTTCTTACTTTATTATTCGCTTAATATAGTAGTTTTTATTTAACTTTATATCTATTATAGTAAGTAGTAGTTTACTTTATATAGTTATAGTTACTACTAGAATTTAAATTATAGAGACTATAGCTCTATTAGTCTTAAGATAGTAGATAGTAAAGAAGAGATAAAGAAGAGAGATATAAGAAGATATTAATAGTAATAAGAGAAATAAAGCTTTAAGAGTCTATTATAAGAGTAAGTAGACTATAAATAGAGAGTAGTAATAAAATAGAGTTTAATAGTAGATACTTTAAAGTAGTAGAAGAGTTAAGAGCTATAGAAGTAATAGTATAAGATAATAAGAGTATAAAGAAGAATAATAGAAAAGAGTAGTAGAAGAGGTTAATAAGAAAGAATAAGTATTTATATTAGCTTAAACTACTTATAGAAGTATCTAGTCTACTAAGACTATTTCTTACTACTTATTTTAGATATTAAATAAACTAAACTAAAAGAATTAGTTATACCTTTACTAAGAACTAAGAATATAAGATTATATATAGAATTAAGAGTCTTATATATAATTAAGAGTATATAAAATAGTATCTAATATTTCTTAATTTAATATCTTAAATTATAGACCTTAAATATATTATATAATATTAAGTATTTAATAAAATAGTTAGATTATTTATACTTAGAAAATATATAGAAACCTAAGTTCTTACTTAACTACTCTAAGAAGCTTATAGTATTCTACTAGTAAAATCTATAGTTATTTAAGAAGAGAGATTAGATTTAAAATTATTTAAACTAAGAATAGTTATTAGATTAATATTCTCTAAAAAGATAGCTTTAAATAAAATAGAGAGTTTAGTTATAAATAACTAATAAACTTTCTTCTCTCTTACTACTCTTTTCTTCTTCTTTATCTTATTTAACTTATTAAGAGATTTAAGATATTATTTTAGTATATTATATATATATATATATATAAAGAAACTTCTACTAATAATTAAGTTAAAGTAGTTTTAATAAAGTCTTCTTATACTTTATATTAATTTATATCTCTTCTCTCTCTAAGATATTCTAGTTAAAGATAAGAATACTCTTAATATTATACTTTTATCTCTAGTATATATTCTTACTATACTAAAATAAGTATTAAGATATAATATATTTCTTTCTATTTCTTTTATAATAAGAATAGAGTAATATCTTAATTTTATAAGATTTAATAACTAGAGATAAAGTAAGATACTCTTTAAGTTTCTTTAAGTAGTTAAATAGTATAATAAAAGAAGAAGAGAAAGCTATCTAACTAAAAATATTTTCTTAGAATAATTTAAGTATAAGAATATACTAATATAAAAAGATAATATAATTTATTAGAATCTTATTAATATTAGAATCTTATTAATTTTTCTCTAACTATTTAATCTTTAAATTTAGTATATATTTTCTTAATAACTATTAATATCTATTTAAATCTAAGAAGTATAAACTATTCTAACTATTAAGACTATTTAAATAACTAAGAAGCTTAACTCTTCTACTACTATAAAAATCTATAATATTTTATATACTATACTTTTTAATAAAATAAATAACTAAACTACTATTTATAAATATTAGTTAGAAAATACTAAATTAACTAGTTTAAAGAAAAATATAATTATTTAAAATATACTTAATATAAATATAAGAGAGTTTATACTCTAGTTAGCTAATAAAAAAGATATAATAATTTTATTTTAGAATTAAAAGAAGAGAGATATATTAAATAGTTCTAAGCTTATTAATTTATATAATAATATCTAAAGTTAAAGATATATTTTAATTATATTTATAACTTTTAAAGAGTTATATATAAAGACTCTAAGCTAATTAGTATATAGTTTTAACTAGTAGAGAATATAAGAGTAAAATATAATATTTTAGATTATAATTTTATAACTTTAATAAAACTAAATTTATAATAGATATTATTTATCTAGTAATAGTAGTAACTTATATAAATTAATATAATAGAAATAAAACTATTTAATTAGATAATTAAAAGTAAACTATAGTAATTACTTATATTAATAATAAAGATTAAAGTATCTATTTATTTTTAGTAGTTTAAGAGAAGAATTATCTTATAAATTAGTATACTAATAGTAGTCTTCTATATAATTAGATTATTAAATCTATATATAATAAATAAATAAATAAATAATAAGATAGATCTAAAATAGCTTTAGTACTTTAATAAGTATATTACTACTTAAGTAAAGAGTTTATATTAAATTCTAGTTCTTAATAAATATAAGAGTTATAAGATATATAATATTATTACTTATAGATTATCTTCTTACTCTTCTTATCTAATCTAGCTACTTAATATTAGATATTTTAGTATATTTAAGTAAGTATATAGTTACTAAATTAAGACTTTTATTAAGACTTATATTAATTATAACTATAATTAAAATATATCTTTAGATCTAGTTATTATTATATAAATTAATAAGTCTAAAGCTTACTAATATATTTTTTCTTCTATAATTTAAGAATATAATTTATTATATCTTTTATACTAGCTAGCTAGAGTATAAACTCTATAGAATCTATATTATATATATTTTAAATAATTACTTTCTCTTAAAGTTTAGATAATTTAGTACTTACTTATTATTACTTAGAAAGAGTAGTCTAGTTATTT
The DNA here is from genome assembly GCA_019669835.1 of Amylocarpus encephaloides. Taxonomy (NCBI): domain Eukaryota; kingdom Fungi; phylum Ascomycota; class Leotiomycetes; order Helotiales; genus Amylocarpus; species Amylocarpus encephaloides. Next base: position 2,942 of record MU251753.1, read on the forward strand.
ATTCTACTATTTAGTATAGAAAGTAGTATTTAGTAAAGCTTAGTTATCTTTTAATAACTTAGCTTTTTAGATTTTTAAATTATCTTAATAACTAAAATAATTTTTACTTCTTATATAATTATAGATATAATAGAAAGTAGAAAAAATATATAAGAAATAAAGAGAGTAGAAAATTTAGTAAAATTAATTTAAATACTAATATAATTTAAGTTCTAATAAACTATATTATATTAATAATCTTCTATCTACTTATTATAAAGCTATTAAGTTTATAAGATTAATTAATAATAAACTATAGCTTCTTTAAGAGAATAGTAACTCTTTTTATAATATATAAAAGAAAGATCTTATATAAGAGTATAAGAATTACTATAATATTTAAAATCTTATTTATTTAGTCTAAAGCTCTAATCTTAATTCTATTAAAGATATTTAGAATATTATAAAGTAACGTTTATATTATAAGATCTTTAATTTAAAGAAAGAGATAAAAAAGGTCTTATAAGAGAAATAAGATAAAATTATAATAAAAGAAATATAATATTATATTACTAATATACCTAGAGGGTAAGCTAAGTTAATATAATTAAATAAAGGTACTATTTAAGGTAATAAGTAGTAAATTAGATTTATAATATAATAATATATCTTTTTCTTTATATTTTCGTATTTTAGTGTTTTTGGCCTGTGTACTAAGAATCATAACAACCCCTGGTAGTACATTTATAAAGGCCCGTCACAAAAACTAAGCTAGGAAGGAAAGAAGGGATCGAGTAAAAACTCGAAGATAAAGGGCTATAAAGTAGGTCCTTCGCTAGACTACTTCACCTAAGACTAATTTCTCAATCGAAAAAGCACAGCTTCTACCTGATATTCTCATTTTCGGTAATTATGAAATGATCGTAGAACACAATGTGGAATGAGATCACAGGGGTAGTCATCCAGATAGGTACAATAATACAAGATTCAATTCATTTCTTGTGGGGTATCAATGTTCGACCCTCCTCTTTCTCTTGCTCTTTCTCTTTCTCTTTCCATTCAAACCCAATCCAAGCGTAAAGTCGATCATGCCAAAGTCCTACCTAGTAGCAGGTATCATGTGCACAAAATTCGTTCCCAGGTATGCTCCCAAGTTATGGCGCCTTGCGACAAAGTTCTATGGTCTTCGCGCCCAACGCTAGAGAAAAGTAATAAAGTCCTGCCACCCAGTATGTGCAGATCCTCCCAGAATCGAATAATTAGTACAAAGAATGGGGAGTCTTGCCGGCTCAACGTAGATTCTGATGCGATGATTTGCGTGAGCGTTCTTAGACCATGAAAACTGCACATCCAACGATAACAGCCAGCACGAAATATCCTGATGTTCCAAGGAAGCCGGCCACGCTTGAGGTTGGGCTTGGAGTAGGTGATGAAGCAGCAGAAGTAGCATCTTCGGTTCCGCCACTGGCTGTGGTGCCATTGGGCAGAGTTCCGTTCAGGATGATTGAGCTAGTGCCATTGACATCGGCCACATCGACGAGAGTGTGGTTCAGAGTGGCCCATGTTCCATCACCAATAATTGGATCGAGGAATGAGTAGTCGCCCTGGTCATCACAACCGCAAACGGAATAAGCGGCGCAAACACAGACGACTGGCTTCGACTCGTTAGCACCAGTAGTGCCATCATCTTGCCTGCCCAAAAGCGCGAGTGTTCCACGACCGGCAACCGTCGGGGTAGCCGTCGCCGAGGACGAGGTTGAGGTCGCTGTTCTGTTTCGTCGCGCAGTTCGATTGTAGTATCCATATGGATGGTAATAAGGATAGCTGTAAAGACCATATGGCCAGTACCCAGGGTATGAATGCAATGCCAATGCGCCGGCGCCGACGCCGACAGCAGCTCCAACCCCAACGCCGATGGCTAGGGGAGCAATTTTGCCTGCCGGTGACTTCCCACCAGCAGTATATGGTGTTGACGCTCCGCCGCCATAATATTTCCCTCCACCAAACGCTTTTGGGGCGCCTGAGCCAGATCTTGTTGCTCCACCTAGGTTGGACGAAGAAGAACCTCTGCTCCCGGACGAGGATGAAGAACTAGAGGGTTCATTAGTGTACACTCTCAGATCGCGTTTCTCTTCGCTGCTCCTGCCGCCATTCCAACGTTGTCATTGAGAAAGGATCCTGCGTACCTCGAAGATCCGCCTCTGCCACCACCAGACCCCGAACTTGACGAACCCGAGCTGGACGAGCCTCCACCACCACCCTTGCCACCACCTCCTCCACCACCTTTCCTCTTATAGAGTTCCGAGTACTCTGCGAAGAGGTCCTCACTGCTGCGCTCGTCGAATTGCTCTCGTTCGTAGACGGAAACGTCGTCGGGGTCGGGGATAGGTTGAGGATGCGCGAGGGCGGATACGTTCGCAACAAGCAGCAGCGCGGCTACAGTCTGTAACCACTTCATGGTGTTGTGTAATGTGTGTGCGGGTTAAAAAGATGTGAACTTCACTCGACTTCGATGTTGTGTTATGAAGAAAGATCAAGTTCCTTCAATGGTGAGATGGCCGTTGCCACCCAATGTACAGGGGTAAATAAATGTTACCAATAGGAGACTACTCCGTAAAAGGAGGTATCCTGACCAGGTGATTGGACAGACCCCTCGGATTTTCGACAGGCCTACTGAACTCGGTAACATTTATTACGACCGTCCGGTTGGACCGACTTTTTCGTCTTCTGCCTTAGAAACTGTCCAGCGACTCTGCGACAAATAATTTCAAATCCAGCCATCGATGATCGTGTCAACAACATATTGGACGGGTGAGCCATGACCCGTCAGAGACGAGCAACTGCGCATTTTCGTGAGATGCCTTGACTGCGCCTTGGTCGTTTGCATGAGCGACGTCATGGATGCCCACACACTTTCCCTCTTGAGGACCTTCCGAAGTCCTCTTAGCCTTTGCTGCTAAAAGCCCACGTCGGAAGCTTGCAATTGAATAAGCTCATTAGATAAAAGCAAATTCGCCATAATTCTAGGCTCCAGGCAAGCCGTGTGGCTTAAATCGACTTTCTTGCGGCTTGCCTCCCAGCATGGAATCACATAGGCGTTCCTGCGCCAAGTTCATGGTAGCTTGTGGGACATAGCCACTGGATTGCTGAGTAGATCATTTCCGCCTTCTACGGCGGTAGAAGCTTGCCCCTTGGAGTCCAAGTTGATCTTGTATAGTCTAAGAGGTGGCTGATGAGGCTCGTGGATACTGGAGATGGTGCCGAGATTGCAAGAAGGGTAGTGCTGAAATTGAATCGACGGGCATCTGAGGTGGAAGCCAATGGACCTGTGTAAGAGGCTAAGAGCCTAGGAATGGGCCGAAGAGAAACGGAGATCTGGGTGGGACGGGGGAATGAGGTGTGCGAACGCCAACTCTCACGTACATGTAACCTCCTGAATCAACGCTTTGTTTCATTGTCTAATCCCAACCCAACAGCCGTGTTGATCCTCAATTCTAGGGGCAGGTCAGTCTACTCTAAGCCTTGCCAATGTCCAGGACAGCAGGACTAGTAATTTCCTTGTCCATCAATTCTTCGAGTCCTTCCCCGCCCTGTGAGAGGTTAGCATTCAAGACTCGGCTATGGGCATTGAGAGGCACCCACATAGCTGAACAATGGAGAAACCTCAATGCCATCACCCTTCCCAGAACCGACAACGATACCGCCAGCAGCTTGCACCCAGCGTTTGCCTTGGTTCATGATATCCTGTTTGCTGGTATCTGGATCATCCTCACCAGTGCCCTTGGCATTCTTCAGGGGAGAAAACTCGTCCTCACGCTTGACCTCCATGCAAGCGAACTTGTTGAGCTCAAGCATTGGGAAGACATCGAAGACGAATTGCTCGAGCTTGATCCCATTTGGTTTTTCTGGCTTGATGGTGTTTCCTTTCTCGGTATCGACATAGGGAATCTTCTTGCGAGCAACGTGGTGAGGAAGCTTGTGCGCCCATTCCGGAATCGATTCCAAGAAACTGAAGGAATAGTAGTGGTTGACGATATTCGCCGCTCTGAACTTGAGAACATCTGGTTGTTTGGCATCTTTAGCTTCGGCTGTTTCCCTGTCGATCTCAGAATACTCGACAACATCTGGCTTGCCATTCTTGAGCAGAATGAGACCGACAGACTCCGTGGCATTTCGCTTTCGGACGACCTTGGTTGCGATATCGACTTCTTTCGAAGCAGAGAATCCAATAAAGACAGGATCTGCGACCTTAACCAAGCAATTGTCCACGCAGTATGCGTGGATGTGCTCAATACCCCGCTTTCTCATATCTCCAATAACGTTTGAAGTGATTAGGGCTTGGTAGATACCACCATTACCATCTGGTGCGACCGCGACCTTGCCCTTGCTTTCCAGAAGAATCTTTCCGTCGTTTGAGACACATGGCAGAACACCTTGCTCGAAGATGACAACGTTCTCCTTTTGAAGCCCAAAGTAGTTGTTCTCCTGGAAGTACGCCTCTGTCGGTCCTCTCGTAGGTCCACTTGTCATAACATACCAGGGAACAACGGCCTTCTTCTCTCCCTCTAATCCAGCTTTCCTATTTGCCAAGCTCTGCAGCTTTCGTATCCGCTCGGCCTGAATTTTGAACAAGCTCTTCTCAGATGGCAAACCAATGTTGAAACATCCCTTTGGCGCAGAGCTTCCCAATCTTGTTCCTTGTCCACCAGCCATAAGCACAACACCAACTTTATTATCAGCAATCAAGTCCAACCCGCTCTGATACCATTTCTCGATGTCCTCCGTCTTCGAATCCAGGATGCTCGCGGTGGCGGTCTCTGGGAGTGGCTTCAGTCCTGACTCCTTGTCCACATTCTCAGCTTGTGGAGGGTTCAGAGCCTTGTTGGTAATCTTGTTGATATGCTCTGGATCGAAGCCTTGTAATTGTGCGAAAAGTGTAGCTTGTTCAGAGGCCGAGAGACTATCGTAGAATGCGAAGACTTGTTCCTGGCCCGCCTTTTCGTACTTCTCCTTCAGCTCTTGGACCTCGTTTGCAGAGGGTTCTCGAGGTGGAGCGCCTGCTTGGCTATCACCACCGCCCTGAATTTTGCTTATGACGTTCTTAATGGTATCCATGCTCAATAGGGATGGGTCGAAAGGCAAAAGTTGTTTGTTTGTGGTGTTTTGAGCTCTTGTTGATGATGGCGGGGCAAAACTTCTTGTACCAAGATAGGTTCTAAAAATAGCTTCAGCTCTGCCCAAAAAAATGTCACAGCTCGACTTTCCACAGCAACGCAACCACTGACCAGAGCCATGTCTCACTCGACTGTCTCACTTTACTGAGACATCAATCTTGCTCAATTTGACGGTTTAATTTTGACCTCTCAGCATATTTACTAAGGATGACTTCTAGAAGACTAGATTCCGAATGCCTCGACAAAACATCCAGTTATGTAACCTATAGTATCTTCTTTAGAATTTCCTATCACTGCAAGCCAGCTCCTCTAATGGTTTTCCCTTCTTGTAAAATGCACTTCGTAGCCAACCATGGGTTCCAACAGCCGAACAAGCGGCTCTATAGGCACAATCCTTCGTCAACCTTCACTTCTCCAACATCCTCCCTGGTTCCGCTTACTACTTCGAATGACCTCGTGGCTGATGGGACGATGGGGTTGATAATGCTTGAAGGTCTGATGTCCTTGGGTCCTGTATTTCTGGCCTGGTCCAATCTTCTCTGCTGCACCCAGGTACCCAGTGGTTTGAGGACTTCCAGCTTCTCCTCAAAAGAAGTGCTGGCAGCAGCGCCACTGGTACTACATGCAACGAATATTCTGGCCCCTTTCCAAGGGCCAGAAATTCCAAGTGTAACGTCCCCTGCATTGCCTGCGGCTCCCTCCTCCACGACACCCATTCTCTCATCTTGCCATCCGTAGTCGGTCCCCAGACTCTTCCAATTTCTTCCTCTTCTGGCCCTTCGAACCCGATCCCAGATGCCCTTCCCCACGAGACAAACAACTTCAGGTCTGCATTGCCTGACCTTCTGTTCAAATACTGAAACACCTTCGTCCAATTCCTTGGTACTCAATTGGGCACTATTGACAGTCGGTCTGACAACAATGTTCGTATTTCCACAACTCCAATCGGCTGGCAAAGCTCGATCCTCTTGGGGCTTCAGAAGTCGAGATGTGATACCCGAGGCATGAAGTAGCTTCCAGAATCTATTGCTTGGATGCGCATAAGCATGTCCAGATGTAGCGGTCTGTATTCCCGGATTTAGACCACAAAAAAGGATGAAAAGATTAGGCACAAGAACATCCTCGAGAGGTGGAAGATGAGCGAATTTCGATGGCGGTTCATATCTGCCTGGTGACTTTGATGTCTTTTTCTTCTTGGGTGATGGAAGGGCGCCGTTCTCTTTAATCTTCACAATACTGCCGAAGAAGGGAGACGACGGCTGGCAAGATCCATATCCAGCCCTCTGCTTTTTGGATGTCAATGGCGCAGCGGTGCGAGCGATTGAATTGCGCTTAAGAGGCGGCTTGAGAGCATGTAGTTGTGACGTGCGAGGAGGCGATGCGTTTCTCTGGCTGCGATGAGCGATGCTCTGCCCCGAGGGGGATCTTGTCTGTAAATTCGACGGTTGGTCTGAAAAGGCTTGGGGGCTTCGACGTGGTGATTGCGTAGCTTGAGGTGAAGAATGAAACATAAAGTCATTTAGGTCTAGATGGCGATTGAATGTGGCTGGAGATATATTTTCGGGAGCCTCTTCGGGAATCTCATGGTCTGGAGAGTCTAACATTTCGTCTCATCATGAGCGCAACCTTCTCTGGAGGTTGCAGTTTTGTCTTTGTATTGATGTGGTTTCCTGTTTGTGAAAATGGATGAGGTAAGTCTAATAATAAGTGTCGAAGACTTGAAGGGACGTCGGGGTTTGGATTTTACGACCAATCAAGCTTCTCTGCATTGTTAACGCCGATAAAACCCCCAGCAATTTCACTTTCTGACATATTCGAGATCCTGTCTACTCAGTAAAATAAGACGTTGTGGCCAGTGCGAAGAAGGTTTTTGCAGTTGCAAAGAACCACCGGCAGGATCAAGCATCCTCAGATTCCACCCTTAGCCAAACTTTACACCACTCCGTATGCTGCAAGATGAATCCGGTTCATACCCCGACGGCACTACAACTCGCTTAATGAATATAAGCTAGTGGCTAGAGTTAGACATTGCTGATGGGGCCTGTAAAGATGACATTGGATCTAGATGGTGAAAGGCCCTTGGGTCGCGTGCTGTACTACTGTCATAACACATGGGCTTCACACTTGAAATGCGATGGTGGCGACTCGAGGTCTTCTCTCGTGGGGAAGGATGGCGCCGGTCACCAGTAGACAGAATCGGAGTATCATGTGTCCACTATGCAATCCTCCGTGTATGGGCGTCTTGCAAACAATAAGCATTAGTCGTTCGAGCAAGACAGCATTAACATGAACAAGGTGAACCAGGTAAAAACTTTGGAAATTTTTGCACTCATCCATCTATCGGGCATCTAAACTCCCTCCCATCCACCACTAAAGAGGCGTCCTCAACCTGAACAGCCCCTAAGCAGGACTGATGGTAAATATGCCTACAGGCCAGCACCACCAGGGACCCTAGATCTACAGTGTCAGGCTGCCTTTCAGCTGGTGGTCCATCTTCCAGACCAGCTCCCTTGCCTTTGCCTTTGTTTGCTTCAATGGGGCTCGATTTGCTTGTGTTCCTTGAATGTGCAGCACGCCCTTTCCCGCGTTCCCCCAGGCCACCACTGGCTAGTTCTGCAGCACGATCTTTGCGCCTTTTATCTTCCATCTCTTGTTGTTCTTCCCATTGAGAAAATATGTCACCAGAAACGCCAGGACCCCAGACGCGGCGACCGCAACCCTCGCAGGTTGAGCCTCGAGGTCGCCATCCTCGTTGGCGAAGTGAAGTGGCAGACTTGACATTGACAAAGAGATCTTTCTCGAGCAGCCGATTTGCGAGGCTGAGAATGCTTTCCTCGTATGCGTAGGCAGAAAAAATGGAAGCAAGGACCGCTCTCAAGTCGCTTAGGTTCGGCGAAGAGATTGAGGCGCGCGTTAAGAAAGCTCGCAGGATCCTTAAGAAAGACAAGCTCGCGCCACTTCGTGTTGGTGACGAAGTTGACTTGAGTAGAGCCGTGAAGCAGCGTTGAACAAGAGTGCGGAGTTGATGCGTTAGCTTCTCGCTTTTAAGTTCTGTGGCAGTTGAATCTACAAGATCCAACAAGCTTGTAGATACTTTACGTGTGGTTTGAACCGTGACATCAATGAGGTCCAGCCAAAGCGTCTCATCTGGGAGCAGCTCGTTCATTGGGGGGTGGGTTCGGCGCACAGGCGACAGAATAGACTGTACATGAGCCTTTTCCTTGCCGCAGCAAAGCCAGATACCAACATTTGTGTACTTCTGAAGTGCATCCAGTAGATCCTGTGCTGCTTCGGCGGCGGGTATTGATTGCATGTCCTCATCTGAGCCACCCAGAATCCCTAGGAGAGTAGCCTCTAGTTGCCTCAGGTGTTTTATCAGACGATCCATTGCTTCTTGCATTTGGCCATCTCGAGCCATCAGAACAACGGCACCATCGATGACACCACTATCCTCCATGAAAGGCAGTACACTTTCAAGCCGCAAATCACTTGCTTGTACCAGGCCAACATAATCAGCGACGTGCGCAGAGTTGTACTTGCACATCAACTGGGCATAGCGCTCTGTAAATACATTATGCGGCAATGGTTTCGTGGAGTCCGAAATATTTGCCTCTGGTTCAAGTATCGTGTGGAGGTAGGTGTATTGTAGCTCAGAGCCAATAGGTAAAGAGTCTAGGAACGGGCCGTGTAGTGAGGGAGCGTGTATTTCATTGATCTGGGCTGTTCTGATAGCATCAAGGCGCACAAGATCGTTAGCATGAGCTTCCATCACTTCGTGCACGTCGCGAATTTGCCTCTTCGTCAAACCAGACCGTGTCCGTAGGCAATCAGCTATACAATCAAATACATCCTGCTGGTCATTCGGATCATCGAAGTAGGTTTGTATAAGTCGATTGTACTGTTTGTCGGCTTTGTATGTGCTTTTGAGTACTCGGTAGAATCCAGCTTTCTCAAACAAAGGTAGAAGAGATGCTATATGAGGAGGGTGATACACGGATAGCAGATATTCCACACTCAATTGAGCATCATCAGCTAGATCATCGCCAGGGTAATTGCAAAGACCAGTCAGGACTTTGTGCAGGGCGGTCCCTGAGAGCAGTAGATATTGAGGAAACTTCGGGAGGTTGCGGGCTATGAACATATCGAGGTATATCGTGTCTTCTAAGGCAAAATCATTTGGATTCATGACTTCCAAAAGTATTGTGACAATGTATTGCCTATTGACTGATAGTCCAAAAATGTGCTCTTCTGACATGTCTCGATTTGAACCACCATTGACTGCTCGCTCAGGGGTGTCGTTGAGAAATGAGTCTTCAAAAGCTTCATTCAGTGCGCTCAAGAAACTTGGCGCATCAAACTTGAGGATCATTCTGAGATATGGAAATGATGGTTCATGCTCTTGTTTTGGCTGGGTTAAGAACGGCGTTCCAGTAGACTTTGGCCATGCGATTGTTCGCCCCGAGAAGATAAACCAGTAAAGTTCCGCTTTTGCATTCATGGCATCCTGATCATCAAATGCATCTCCAGTGGGATACACTCGGCCGGTGAAGACGTAGGACATGTATGGGAACATCTTTAGAGCATTGACTCCAAATATAGGATCTTCCATAGCATTACCGTCTGAAAAATACTCGCCATTTTGAATTGACGGAACCAGCAATGTTAGCAGGTCTATGAGCGGCGTGACATAGTCCCCAAGAGCCTGGTTCCAGACGTATATCAAAGCATCGTAAAGGTGGTGCTGCTTGCAAAGTGTCGTAACTTGATCAACGTCAATTGTCACGGTCTCCATATGGCAGACCATTTCTTCCAGTCGACTTTCTAGCCCCTTTGTAACATAGTGACTGACCATAGCTTTGACAACTGTTGGCGGCACAGTTATGATCTTTGTCTCCAAAATGTGAGGCTCTAATGTTTCGAGGAATATCCCCTCCGATTCGCCATCTTCGTACCATTCGTAGGCTTCGTCAAAAAGAAAGTCGATATCCCCAATGCTAAGACAGGCAGCAAAGCAAGCCTCGGCTAAATCTTTCAAATTCTTTTCATCCCCACCAGCGGCCTGCTTCTGATGCTGCCCAAATGCAAATTTGAGGGATGCGGTCATAATTTCGACCAGTTTATCTTGCACCATTTGATGGCGGAGAGCCGTGTCTTCTGGGAGGCCAATGGTCAACTTGTCCGCGTCTCCAGTATAATATGATGTCGCAAGCTGGATAGCACCAATATAGTCACCATCCTCCATCAATGATATCAATCGGTCAGCCCAATTTGACAAAGACCCTATCGACACATCGTTGAAGCCTAGTAAGAACATTCGACCTTTGTATGCTTTGAAGCTCATGTAGAAGGCGTCAGCAACAACTCCATGCATAGACAGATCGTCTTCATCAAGCTGCTCTACAAGGTTATGCAGCTGTTCCGAGAAGAGATCTTGGTGATATATGTGTTTCTGGACAAGATCAAAAGCTTCCGTCGTCCGCATAGTCTCATCTTCCAGCACAATTAGCCTCTGAGTGATTGTCAAGACTGTGAGTACAGATCGACTCAGCCATTGAACTGCGACTATAGCTTCCTCTGCTTTCCACCGGCTCCGAGGCTTGAAAGACAGACTTGGAGGCTTGTCTTTATCAGGCGAGGTGATCTCATCAACGTCCAATACGGTCAAGACATTTGACCAACAATAGACTAACTTTACTTTGGACACATCACTGCCAGTCTTGGGATCATTGACTTTCAATTTCACAGCTGGGAACCATGCTAAGCATCCGCTCATGGCGCTATGTGCAACAACCTCTTTTGGTCTTGCGGCCTTGTGCTGGGTCTGTGCAATGGGAGTTGTAGAAACAATAACTAGCAGGTATGGGGTAAGCATCGCGGTCAAACCTAAAGTATCAGTGCCACGTTCGACATTTCCGAGCGGAAGTGGGCTGAAAGCAAGAACGGTGCTTGGTTTTCGAGGCTTCCCTGTAGTGGAGACGTCGTTGGGATAGCGTCCCAGTATTCTTGTCGTCCTAACGGATCTCCCAACGGCACCCATACCTCTGGTAGCAAGATGAGAGAAAGCCATGCCACGGTCATCAGCCGAGACGACTGCAGTATGTCTTACGCCTAAAAACCCTAGGTGCCTTATTGCAGCATTTGGTATGTGACCATCCAACGTCCGGTTGACCATTTGAGCGGGTTGTAGGCTGGGGACGTGAAGAAAGGGGCGTGCTGCTTTGGCTATTTCCCACGTGAAGATACTGCCATTAGCATGTCCCCCAGCAACAATTAGGTGGTCCGCTGAGATAGCAATTGACGAAATTGCCCCTGATTCAACGGCTGACTAGGTTAGCCTCTGTACGAAGAACTATCCATTTCCTAGTTGGCTTGCCTTTTGTCCCGGGACCTATTATTGATTTTAGGTTTTGGTGGTAGTCAAAAATTAAGATTACCCCTTTCGAAGTTCCTAACACAATCGAGGCAGAGACTGATATGCACGTCGGCATGCCAAAGCTGCGCTTTCCAACCTCAGAAAACGCCTGTCCATTCATTTTTTTAAGCTTTGTCCATCGTATCACTTCCCATGGTGGGGTAGGGGTCTCCGTATCTCCAGAATCAAGTATTTGGCTATTGATAGAGGCCTGGCGGCCATGGCCCTTGAGGTAAGCAGGCGTGGGGGAAGCCGCGCGTGGAATTGTGAGCACAGAGCTTGATAAGCGGCTTTGAAAGCGTCGATCGAAAGGCCGGAACGAGGGAGTTGGGCTCTCCAGACCAGGCCGAGAGGCCATAGATGGCAATATACTACTACCTCCAGGCGAAGAAAAGACCGATCCCTATACAGCACAATTCCAATTAGCATGGTCGGGCAATGACAGGAATGAGGTTACCTGAACTGATGGGGAATCGTCTGGTATAGACATCGCCGAGTCACTGGGGCTCTGGGCCCTCCCAGGAATCCCATCCATTGACCCATTCTCGGAGCCGTCTACCTCTGTAAATCGGTACCTCTTGTCCCCTCCATTGCGTGTTATCTGCTGGGGTATTGGAGCAGCCTTGGGCGCCTCATGCAAGAGTTCCGAGATCCTCCCACGTTCCGTTCCTCCATCTCCCGTGTCTACTTCTATGGTCTGCCCTGATTCCTGCGTCTCCCCGTTGATTGTATCCCCATCACCACTGCCACTACCACCATCACTATCCATAGAAGAGCTCATCGAGGATTGCTCATGGTTCCAGTTCGACCAGCACTAATTCGACGCGCCAATGCTCGTAGGTTGCTGAAAGGTAGGATCTCAGGACAGCATTGGCCTGGGACAGCTTCAGGCAGGCCACAGCTTCGACCGTTGACAGATGCTGGATACGTGTGGTTGGAAGACTTGGGAGGCTGATCGAAGTTGGAATTGCTCTTGTTGGGATAGATAGGTCCACTTCACTTGCAGTCGGTGGATTAGATGTCGAGAGCCTGGAATTCTAACTGGAGTAACTTTGATAGCTGTCGGAAGTTTGGGAGGATGACGAGTTGTCGGGAGACAGCAATACTATAAGGTAGTAAGGCAGCGAATTGCGTCCTGTAAGTACAGTAGCCTTGTGCAACGGCACTATTCGCGCCCAGGAGATCACTTGGGGGAAGTTTTAATATAGCCTGGCAGCAATTTATGTCTTGGAAACCGAGGGACAATCACCTGATACGGAGGTAATGAGAGCACATTGTTACATAGCAAGGTTCATCGTTGATCTTTGAGTTGATGAAAGGCGGTGGGCAGTTTTTCCGAAACCGGCTAGCGCAAGTCGAGCTTGAACCAAAACAATACATTTCTTCCAGCGACGCATGGCAATCCGTCTTCAAAGTAAACAACCACATCAACCATGCCCGTAGGACCCGAACCGCCCCCATACCTCCCAAAGAGGAAGCGCTACATCGATGACGATGACAACACTGCCAATTCACCCCCACGAAAAGTGCAAGCAGCTTCCGCGCCTCAAGAGGAACGAGTCCTCGGACCTGCACCCCCACCATCAACGAATCCAGATGAGCTCGACATAGGAGACAGCTCACAAGATGATTATGGACCTTCTGCACCATCTGCGAAAGCGGCAAATTCTGCATCAACAGTGACAAGTCCAGCACTGCCATCTTCCAGAAGAAGACCAACCCTCCCAACTTCCGTCAGTCCAGATAAACTCGATTTGAACGATGCCTCTTTAGACGACGAATACAGCCCTTTAGCTCCAAAACTACAACAAATAAAACTTCCCAGCCCAGCTCCAAAACGACGAGTACTAGGCCCCGCCCCTCCACCGGCCCCCCTCTCCGAAATGCCCTCCAAACCCGCCAACGATGACTCCTCCTCAGACTCTGAAGATGACTACGGACCCTCCCTCCCACCAGCACGTGGCTCCGAAGCCGAGGCTCAATGCCTCCATAACCTCGAAGTCGAGCGTGAACAAGAGGCCCTTGCAAAATCTGCACCTGCACAACCCCAACGCGACGAATGGATGCTCCTACCTCCAGGCGACTCAGACTGGACATCCCGCGTCGACCCCACGAAACTCAAAGCGCGAAAATTTGCTTCAGGGAAAGGATCCATAGCTCCCCCAGAACGCGGCGGTGGAATATCCGCCATCTGGACCGAGACACCTGACGAGAAGCGTAGACGTCTCCAAGACGAAGTGCTAGGTCGTGCGGAGGTATCCTTAAACTCGAAACCTCCAACTGGGGGACATGGGAAGGCGAAGGAGAGTAAAGAGGACAGTGAGACCGCGACACGGATACGGGAGTACAATGAGAGGAACCGCGGGGAGAGTCTAGTGAAGAAGAAGGAGAGGGAAGGGGGTGATGAAATGGAGGAGGATGACCCTAGTAAGAGGGAGTTTGATCGGGAGAAGGATATGGCGCTGGGAGGGCGGATGGGCCATGTCGCGAAGAGAGATCTGTTGGCGAAATCTGCGGATTTTGGGAGTAGGTTTCAGAAGGGGAGTTACTTGTAGGATGGATGGGTGAGACAGGAATTCGGATTTCTATATAAGCTGAATAGGGGAACTTGAAATGGGATGACAATGGTCCGAAATTCTCATACAGTCATCATGGTATATTATTAGGTGGGCGTCTAATCTTGACTGAATTGAACAACGCAAAGCATTTATTCAACATAATAGACGAGCTGATAAGAGATGATGGAAGCTGAGGGAGAGGAAAGGGGGCGAATATTGCATTTAAGCGCCCCAAACTGCTTCGGGATCCCTCAATAGGAATTCATAACCACAAAGTTCCTCCATACCTTTAAGTTTCAAATGTTTTTATTTGCAAATAAGTAGTAGCACTCCTAGCTAAGTATGTCTTATCGCCAATATCAAAAGGCACCTCTCCATGGTCATTATCCTACACCCAGATATTCGTGAAACGCATCATCTAGCGTCTACTCATAGGTAGTTCAGCGATATGTGAATAGCTTTGCCCCCCTTCCTGCAATGAGCCTCTCATCCGTATTTCCCATTCGTGAATCAGCTCCTGGTCCGTCTTCCAGTCTTGCTATCCATTATGCCCCTCCGCTTCCTTCGTTGTGGATCGAGACGTCACATCTCAACATGGGCATCCCTGGCACCTACGGGCCCATGATCTTGTGAGTAGCCTGCCCTGAAGCCAAACTCGAGATCGAAAAAGAAATCGCTGAACAGACAGACAAGGTGGTGGTGGCGTGACAGGCTGTAAAATCGGGGTCGTGTACGGGTACGCAAGGTCTTTATACAAGGATATATAGGCCGTTGATGGGTCGTGGTGAGGAGGTACAGGCGTAAATATTGTTGGGTATCGCAACGACAGAGCTGAAGCCGAGTGTCGTCATCTAGAGACAATTATCGTCATGATAACCACTGTTTGGTCATCGCATAACTCCGGCCTCCAATTGAGAAGGTGTAGCCTCGGCTGTATTATCCTGCTCGGCAGTGGGTGCTTGTTGTCGGTTCCGGCCGGGCACACGCATGGCTGGCATGCTGAATGAACTGAAAGGATTTGATGGTCTCCAGCCTCGAGATGCAGGTATAGAGCCTTCAACTTCTGCTGGCACAGCTTCGGTTCCTGGAGATGCGGCTTGTCGTCTACCAGCTCTTCGAGCACTTCGACTCTGATCCTGGGCATTCTCAGCGGGAGCAGAGTTTCCAAAACGACCCTGTAAATTGAGGCGCGGATGACCCCGAAGGCCGTTCCATACTGTTGGTGGTGCTTGGGGCATATTCGCTCTCTGGTGATCTCTTCGTCGTCCAGTCCGCTCAGTCTCCGCTGCCTCGCCTTCTGGACGGGGTTTAGGAGTATAGTAGTCGGCTTTGCAGAGTGGGCAGCATGCGCGACGACTAGTCAACCATGGATCTAGACACCCGGCGTGGAAGGCATGACCACAACTCAATCCACGGATATCATCATTGTCCTCTAAGGTGTCGATACAGATAGCACAAGAATCCCCGGGATTGGTCAAGAGCTCGGGGGGTACCGCTGTGTGGATATGATCGTCGTCGTCGTCATCATCAAGTTCACTTACACCAGTCTGGGTCTTGTCTACGGTACTGGCAGTCGTTCGGACTTGTTCGAGGGGATTAGACTCTTCCTTCGCTGCAGTGGCGGCCTGCTTCTCAGTCGTCGGGGCCTCCATACTCTTACGTTCTCCAGTCGTTGGTTGAGCGGTGGTTTCATTTTCAGTATTAGCGGTAGCGGGTCTCGTCATGACGGAGTGTTTCGTATCGACGGGCGAAGAGGGAACGGCTCCATCGACTTCTCGCAGACTCGCAGCTCGACTCGATGGTGCAGTAACGCCTCCATTCGTCGGTAACCCTTCTCTCGCTCGAGATGCTACCCAAGTCTTGTACTTTGTCAACGGGAATCGATCGTTAACCTCATCCATCGTCATCAACTTCTTTTCCCGTCGTCTGCGATGCGGGCGGGGAGGCATGTTCTCGAGATTGACACCGTCAACTTCCTCGCCGTTGCGTAAGGCTCGATTTCGGGCATTGTAGCGAAAGCAATACTTGACACCGACGATGATCCTTGGTTACGAATTAGCCATCGTGTTTCCTTTCCAATTAATTGGCCGAGAGTTGCAAACCATAAATTAGTGAAGACTACACCGAATCCCAACGCTACAAAGAACAACAGAGGCGAGCTGGTGGGACCGCCACCACCCGAGCCGGTCATGGTTGGAGTTGGCAATGGAGTCGATGAAGCAGAAGTCTGCGACAGGGCAGCAGTTGTGGTCGGTGAAGTAGTCGAGGTCTGTGTTCCTCCCAGATTACGATCCTCCAGGTTGCGTTGTAGGACGTGAAGGACGTCGACCATGAATTCATTCATGACGGCCATCTGGTCGGTCGACGAGTGGAGATTCGTCCTCCCTTTACAGTACTCTTGTGCGACTGAACGGTCGGGGTGCGGCGTAGTGATGAAGGATGATGGCTGATGGCAGCAGCCGCTTTCGTTTTGGTCGGCGGTTGGACGGAGAGAGCCAACCACGCAGTCTACAGAACCAACTCGAGGTTGAGGTAAGCAGTGGACATCCGGATGGGAATAATAGATGCAACTAGATAGTTGAGGTTGTGGCTCGGGGTGGGATGGATGTTGAGAGAGGAAAGGATGGGAATTTGGGAAGTTGGAGGAGTAGTGTGGGTGTGGGTACGGGACAAGAGGGAGGAGGCGGAGGCGGAGGAGGACGACGAGTTGGCTAAAAGTGAGAGAGTTCCCGCCTACACGTGATCGTACACGTGACGCATCTTAGACTCGCCCTCTACAGTGGGCAGATGCCAACTGTGAACCGGTCGACTTGTCAAGACTCAAAGAAAGAAAGGGATGGAATCACCCGGTGGATGCGATCATTCCGTCACATGATCACGTCTCCCGCGATTTCGGATTCCAAGCTCGGAACGCTCAAGTGTCACAGTGAAACTCCATACCCCGTCCAATCTTGCCTCTGCGAGGTCACAAACCTCCGTACTCGTTCGGTTGGTCTCACCCAATTGCTTACTAATTCCCTCGATGCCGTACGTTACACAGTACTCACTACCTCGCTTCCCTCCCTTCTCACTTCAAAGCGCGTGGCGAGGTTCCCTGCAGGACCAGACCCAAAAGGGGCAACGCTCGTCTAGGCGACCCCGTGATGGATCCAGGGGTAATTAAATGTTAAGTGGTGGACCCAATGGAAGAGCAGGATCCGGTATCTTGACCCGGTGATTGGTCACTCACCCAGGATTCTTAGCTTTATGTGGGCCGATTTAACATTTATACCAATACATTACCGGTGACGTGACCACCCCAACATACGGAGTACTTCGTATTACCACGTACTTCGTATTAAAAGTGCCATCGTCACCTGTCTCTGAGTTCTGGCTGCAGAGGCTTTGGAATCATACGAACGTACAGTACGGAACATCGTGCCACACTATACGTTCGGTTCGTCTCACCCAATTGCTTACCTACCTCCAATGGGTGACATGGCACCCACACAGCTCCCCGCTTCCGGAAACCCGCTGTAAGTCGAGGACTCTTGGAGGTTATCCCATTGTCACGAGATCTCTTTTGCTAACGCGTGCTCCGCAGTGTCTTCTTTGACATCACACTAGGAGGTTAGTACCAGAGCCAGCTCATCTTTGTACTGTACGAGGTACTGTGTACGAAGGACACCCCTCGGTCTTCTATGTCGCTTCTGGGACCTGACGATTTCCGTCTTCATTGCCTTCACGTGATATCATCCCCAATGTCTATCCAACCACACTTGTTTCAGCCGGTTGACAGGAGATCTTAGGAGAGCCACTCGGACGAATACAATTCGAATTGTTTGCCGATGTCGTCCCAAGAACCGCCGAGAACTTTCGCCAATTCTGCACGGGAGAAACGAAAAATCATCTTGGTCGTTCGCAGGGATACAAGGGAAGCAAGTTCCACAGAATTGTAAGGAAACATTGGTTACCAAGTCAGGATATGGCTAATCTTATCGGTTCCTATTTAGATCAAGGATTTCATGTGTCAAGGCGGTGACTTTCTCAATGGAGATGGCACCGGCTCAATATGTATCGATGGAATGAAAACTTTCGATGACGAGAACTTCAACATAAAACATACGGAACCAGGTCTACTTTCCATGGCTGTATGTGTATAAACTGGCGCGGCGTCTAGGGAAGAGCTAACACGTTTGAAGAATGCAGGCCCAAATGGCAATGGCTCACAATTCTTCATCACCACAACACCCACCCCGTTCCTCGACGGCAAACACGTCGTCTTCGGCAAAGTAGTCGACGGAATGGACGTCGTACGCAAAATGGAAAACACCAAGACCGGCTATCGCGGAAAAGACATACCAAATATCGACGTCGCCATCAGTCAATGTGGAGAGATGTGAAAAATTCCGCAATCTCAATGACGACTAGGACTCCCAAAATCCTTATCAGATCTTTGGGATCTTTGATCGCAGCAAAAAAGGCATCCAAACTTGGGAGAAAAGCATGAAGTTTGAAACTTCGTGAGGGAAAGGTCGGGGAGATCAAACACCCCAAGGAAAACTCTCGAAACACTTTTGAGGATACGCGAACATGCGGACTGACGTCCCAAGATCGTCAAGATGTAAACAGAGTTTTATCAATTCTGCGAACCATTAATGCAGGCTGTTGCGAATATCGTACGGCTCTCGCGGCTACGGTGACACTATTTGGTGAAATCCTTTCATCCCAAGTCATTCTATCTTCAGGAATAGCCCTACAAGCACACCCTTGATTGTCTCGTCCCGATCCTCGTCTTATTCTTATTCAAATTTCTCTCTGTCGCCTCCGTGGCTATGTATACCACACAGTCAGGCGGCGCTCAGCTCATTTCTTTCCCTCTCCCAAGACACGATACACTCACCGTCAACTGATATTAGCTGAACCTCGTTTTTCCACCAAAGCTCGGCCTCAACACTTCCTAAAATAATTATGTTACCACTCACTTCTCAGTAATTCCTTCTGTATATCTTTCTATTAGATCATTTCCCGTATTTCCTCTAATATACTTTATTTCTCTATAAAGTGGTTATATAGTTACTCCGCTGTAAAGTATAAAGGAGCCGAAAAGTAGCGGTTGGCAATATAAAACCGGGGTTAAATTTCGACCGAGTGGCTATAACCTTTACACTATAACCCGAATAACTATGATCTAGCTTAAATTAATATATAGTATACTAGACTATCGAAAGACTCTTAGAAATAAGTTATAGGTAGTTTAGTGCTATCTTAAAGAAATAGTATGTGTTTGTAAACTAGGCAAAGGGGTTGTTATTAGTGTGGTTTTGAGAAGTAATTATATCAGTTGACTTACATCCTTCGGGCACACACACACCTTTTTTCGTAGATCGAATTTTTTGTTCTAAATCACTCGCTCTCATCTACTCGCACTTAATAAGCCGATTTCCTTCCATGGAGACCTCCCTTAGGAGGCCTCCGGCCTCACCTACGCCTCTGAGAAGAGACCTAGGAAAAGGGGGAGGGCGCCCGATCCCCCCCCTTCCGAATATACAACAGCACTTTGTCTTAGCAACTTCTAAAGCTCTTGAGCGTAGCACTATAGGCCAAACCTTCTTCGGAGGAACTACAGAAGCTATAGATCACCACCTAAGCACTGCTCTTAACAAAGCCCCTCCTGACCTTCTTCCCTACCTCCGAGCCTTTCATACTTAAGTTGCCGATATCAGCCTACTATTCCACTAAGCATACACCTTAGGGACACACCCCCCACTACCCTTGATCTCAGAAACCTCCTCTATTACACATAGAGGGGGCCCTACGCCATCTACGACTCCTCCCCCCCCTCTAGGCTCGGCCGAAAAATTTTCATACACACAGACCATAAAAGGTACCTTAGCGACTGAAAGCACACTAGCAACAATACCCCACTCTCTCCCTCTCTCTACTAGTACTTCAAAGCTATAGAAGGACAAGAACAAGGGTTCTTTAGCTAAACCAGACCTTAGAGTCTTTATCCGACTACCCTCTAATTCCCTAGAAAGGAAACATTCTACTCTAGCTATCTTTCTTACCCTCTATAATCTAAAGATAGGCTGTAAAGAGCTTATATAAGAGGTCCTCTTAGTTAGCTCTAGTTTTACTATTATACTAAAGAATAAGACTACTCTAGAAGCTCTATTATTAATAAAGAAGGCATTTATATAGACGCTATTCTTTATAGCTAAGATTAAGACCTTATAAAACTAGATAGTATACCGCTTATTAGAGATACCTCGAAGTATTAAAGCCGTCGAGATTAATAAAAAAGAAGTAATTATATCGACTCTTATCTCTACTACTTCTAAAGTAGTAGCTATAGTAATTAAGAAACGAATTAAAATAGCTTCTATAAAGGTTAATATAATAAGGATCTTACTATTAGATAAGCTATTCTATACCTCCTAGACTATCTTCTTTAAAGAGAAAGAAGCCTAGGATAGTATAGCTATTCTAGATATAATATCTCTTCTCGATAGAAGAGTCTTCTTTAAACCTCTTTCTAAGGTTTCTATAATTATATAGTACTCTAAATACTAGAGGTAATATAACTAAAGAAACTATAGAAAGAACTAATAGTACCGTCTATATAGTACTACTTAATACTCTAAAGACTTTTACTCTACGTATTTAAGATATATATAGTATAAGCTAAAGTACTTATATTATAGTAGACCTTACGTCTTAGACGACCTAGAGTACTAGCTTAGACTAAGAAACTTAGAGATACGTCTCTTAACTAAGAATAAGAGAACTATTTAGTAAGTATATAGTAAAATATAGATAAGAAGAGAGGAAGACTTCTCTTATAGTAGCCGAGACATAGAAGCTCCGACTACTCTATAAGCTAGAGTAGATAGCTCTTCTAACTCGACTATCTCGCCTACTTCGTCTATCTTACCTACCTCGCCTACCTTACCTTTCTCGCCCCTCTTACCTCTCCCGCTTACCTCGTCTACCTTATCTACCTCGTCTATCTTACTATTCTAAGAAGATAATTTTAATACCCCTATAGATACTTCTATAGAAGAGGCTCTCGACGACCTCTCTATTTAAAGAACTTAAGAAAATACTATTATAGTTTCTCTATAAGTAGATAAGAGCTTACTAAAAACTACTACCTTTAAGTTCTATAGATTAATATTTATAAGTCTAGTAAGTACTAGGAGCTAGTTCTCTAACTAGCTTACTCTAGACGAGTTAATATAGTTCTTATATAGGAACCGTATATATACTAGAGAGAGATTAGCTATTAGATTATAAGACGCTACCTAAATTATATCTACTTTATACCTATATATAACTAGAATAATAACTCTTCTAGAGTACTTATATTTATATAAAAAGAAGTAGAGATTCTCTTAAGTTAATAAATACTAATTACACTCTTACTTAAATACTAAGATCTTATTTATATTAAGATTATACTCTTCTAAGACCTTCTATTATATATTCTTAATATATATAACGTCTCTCTAAGTACTAAGAGCGCTAGAGAGACTATTAACCTCGTTCTTTACTTATAATATATTACTATAATAAATACTATTATAGCCGGCGACTTAAATCTAAAGAGCTAGCTCTAGTAACCGGATTTCCTTAGGTAAGAAAGTATATAAGCTCTCTCGCTTACTAACTAGATAGAGAATAGAGGGCTATAACTCTCTATCTCTTCTAGAACGTAAACGTATAATCTTAGTAATACTCTCGATCTTACCTTTTACTTAAGTAACCTCTACTAAAGAGAGACGTCTACTAAGATAGACCTTACCTTTAAGTATAGCTTCGACTACCTTCTACTTCTTACTTAGCTTCTATACGTAGAAAACCTAATAGAGAAGAATCCGTCTTTAAAACTTAGTACTCTTAACGTTAAAACCTTCGAGACTACCCTTTAAAGTAAGCTCGAAACGTAATAGCTATACGAACTTATATAATAACTAAATATAAAATTACTAGAGGCTCTAGTAGAATTTATTACTAAGAGTATATATAGCGCGTACCTCTATAGTACTAAGTAAGGTCTTAGATATAGATTCGAACACCTCTAGTAGAATAAAGAATACTAGATAGTAGCTACTAAAGTAAGATAAGTATAAAGGCTTAATATAAGCTCTTAAGCTCTAAAGTCTCTTTATAGGAGTCTAGGATAGAAAATTTAGAAGATAAAGAGAGAATACTTCTATAACCTAATTAAAGACGTCTTTAAGATTTATAAGTAGTACTAGAGTAATAGAATATATAAGTCTCCTCTCTTAAGAGACTTAGTAGATTAGCTAGACTTTACTACTTAGAAGAAGTAGAAGATTCTTATATAGAAGCTACTTATAAATAAGTTCGAAGTTAGAGATATACTATTTAATACTCTAACTACCTCTACTTAGGCTCTTTTATAGGTAGACCTTACTTTACGCGAGGTCGAGAAATCGATCCTTAGTAAAGCTTTAATCGTACTAGAAGAAGATAAGCTAGTAATAGAGGTTCTTAAAGTAGTCTAGCTATAGATCTCGAATCTTATCTTCCTACTATTTAGAGACTATATAGAGATAGGCTTTTACTTAAAGATCTTCTAATCTACTATTATTACTATTATCTTAAAATCTAATAAGAAAGATAAGTCCTCCTCTTAAGTATACTAGTTAATTACTCTACTCTCGGTTCTTAGAAAAGGGCTTAAAAGACTTCTCGCTAAGCGAGTCTCTTAGATAGCTATTAAGTACTCTATTCTAGAGTAGAACTAGTTTAGAGCTCTTCTACTAAGAGCTATTATAGATCTTACTATCTATCTTACCTTTAATATTAAGTTAGCTCTTATAGATAAGTAGAAAGTCTTTCTTCTTATACTTAATATTAAGGGCGCCTTTAACGTAGTACTCTCTAGCTATCTAATTAAAAGGTTAAGAGAGTAAGAATAACTATATTACTTCGTAGAATAGGTCTTCTCTTTCTTAACTAATAGATTAGTAAAAGTAAAGCTTAATAAAGAAGTAGATAATACTATCCCGCTTTAGTATAGTCTTTTATAAGACTCGTCTATCTTACTAATCCTCTTTATACTCTATATCTAATATCTCTTTAGATTAAAAGTTAGCTCTCTTTTAGTAGTATAGAGATTCGACTACGCTAACGATATTAGATTACTTACTTTTAGGCTCTTAAAGGTAGAGAATATTAAGAACCTAGTAAAGTAGGTAGTAAGCGTACTTAAGTAGAGTATAGACGAGAGTATTATCTTTAATACTAAAAAATTAGAACTTATTTACTTCTCTTATAAAAGGAAATAAAGAGAGAGAGATATCTACCTCCCTCCTACTATTATAGTTAAAGAAAAGATAATAGAGCCTATATAGGAACTCTAGTAGCTTAGTATCTTCTTTAACCTCTATCTTATCTTTTATAGTTATATTAAAAGAATAGCTAGTAAGACTATACTTATAGCTAATACTCTTAAAGAAATAATAAATATAGTAAGAGAATCTCTCTTATATCTATTAAAATAAGTAGTTACTACTTATATCCTCTCGATCGTCTATTTTAGATATAAGACCTAGTACTCTAGTTAAACGAAAATAGACTAAGTAGGTACTATAAATAACTAGATCGGCCGCTATCTAACTCTTCTAGATAAAGTAGTTATAAAGTGTACTAGGATTATTCTCTTAGTCTATAAAACTACTTCTACCTTAGTACTTCTTATAAAATCTAGCCTTCTAGCTACTAAAATTACTCTTATAGTAAAAAGTAGAGCTTTTAAGACTAGAACTCGACGACTCGACCTAGTACACCTACTTAAGCGATATATAAATAACTCTTACTTAAAGGCTAGGCTTATTTACTACTCTTCTAAACCTCTCCCCTCTTTAGAAGAAGTCGATCTAATTTAAGACCCCCTATAGAGTAGAGGGTTTAACTACTAAGCCTACCTTCTTAAGATAGTCGGCCTAAGTTCTAGTAGTAATAAAGACTCTTATAAAGTCGAATTTCTTAAATTTCTCGCCTCTATCCTATCTACGAACCTAGTTATATTTACTGACAGCTCTTACTTAGACGATAAAAATATAGAAGAAGACGTATATCTTATAAGAGAAGAGGTTGTTTTAAATATAAAGCTCTTCTCTTTTAGTAAAACCTTAGAAATATACGATATAGAAGCGAGAGTCGTCTTATATAGTCTTAAGCTTACTCTCGTATCCCCTTTTTAGTTCTCGGCTATAAAGTACTAGATTTACCTTAATAATCTTAAGGCTATACTATAGCTTATCTACCGATCCTATAGTATCTCGTAAGAAACCTTTAATAAGATATTCGACTTTACTTAGCTATACTTAGAAAAGATCTAGATATAGTAGTACTCTAGTTATATAGGAATTTAAGAGAATAAAATTACTAATAAAGCTATAAGAAAAGCAGCTTAAACACCTCTCTCTAGCTCTTCTTTACTCTATACTACTATACTTAAGAGAGAAGTTAAAGAGACAGGGGTTAAGCTCGCGAATAAGCTTTAGTAGATAACACTTCTAGATATCTATAAGAGGCTAGGTCTTACTTCCTAGCTCTCGAAACCTAGAACTCTTCAGCTACTAAGAGAGGTCCTAGCTCGGCTTATTACGGCTCGTACTAGTTATAGAGACTTTATAGTATACTACCTTCGATTCTACTACCTTAACACGTTACTAGAATCCGAGAATTATAAATATAAAAAGACTAAAGTATAATTCTACCTACTCTTCTATAGGCTTACAAAGAACAAAGAGCTAAGGCTGTTAGCTAAGGTAGAGGGAAATCCTCAACTCCTGTTTAGACCTGGTTGTGAGGAGCTTTTTAATAAGGTCTATTCTAAGACTAAGTTCTTTACAAAGATCTGTCCCTCGAGATAGTTAAAACTCTCTTTTCTTTTCTTTTTCCACATTTTTATATATATCCCCTTTGTCTTTCCCTGATTATATAAACTAATTAAGGATAAGGGCTGTTCCGAAAGTAGAGCTTCTCTTTAAACTATCTCTCGTAAATTAGCTCACTCGTTTACACCCCCTGTAGCCTAGGGCACCCCCCTAGCGTCATTTGCCCTCTCTTAGGACTTTTTAGGACCTAGACCACGCGATCTAGACTCCGCCTGACGCTAAATAGAAATAAATAAATAAATAAATAAATATCAGTTGACTTGTACTGTATGCTTTCCTCGAACTTTTCTTTGGATTAATTAAAAGCAGGACCAATCCTAAAAATCACAGTTTCCCTCCGGTTTTCATGTCGATTTCTAACACCTAGTCTTCTTCCCCTACTCACCAGATAGTGAACCACAGGGAAAAACGCTTTACCGCGGGGACAGGAACACAAATAGTGTGGAACAAGCCCTTAAACGACTCAGGTAATCAACAATCCATGAGGCACGACCTATGAGCTCGAGCTTTTTAATCTCGTTGACCATTTCAAGAGTCTCTACCTTTCAAGTTCTTACTAGGCGCAGGAGAAACCAATGTGGACAGTCAATGATAGTCGATTTGAAGCGTCATGCCCTTGTTTGGTCGTTTGTTGTCGAGTGTTATGTTATGTTGCCGTCGGCTTCTTTTTTTGCTGTTAGGGAAAAAACCTTGCCGTCAGGTTCCTCTGTGAGCAGTAAATGAAGACACCAGAAATAAAAAGTTGGCTCTGCTAGTTGGAAGAGCGATGATGCTTGTTCGAATGACATTGAGATTGATGATCAGAACAAATTCGCCTGTGCTAATTCACTTCAACGGGATTCTAGTCCCGTTAAATAGGTTGAAGATAGACTCAGCGAGAGGGGAAAGATACTACATGCCTTTTGCCGCCGGTGGAAAATTCAAATATAAATACTGGGAAACGTAGAGTAATAGTAGGCCTGCTTTTTAACCTACTCACCTTGACCCTATATTACCTGCCTTTAGAGAGCTATAGAGAACAAAATAAACCAGATATTCCTACAAATGGTGATAGGCTGCGAAGAGTGCTTGGGGTGAGTTAAATTTCTGGGCCCTGATGGATAGATCAAGGTGTTTTGTAGGTTTAAGGACATATGTATCGGTGAAGTCATCTAGAAGCGGTGATGGGGTATCTCGCTTAGTGTTTTTGTTGTCGAGGAGCTCGGTTGCCGGAAAACTGTTTTAGTAGAGAGAAAGATAGAAAGTGAGGAGAAATACCCACGTTATACTTCAGCTAGTTTATCTCTTTCTAACTTCGCTAGCTTAACTTGGGTGTGCCAACTGTGCAAAAAGGAAATCACTTTGCGTTCAGCCTCACTAGGCCGTTCTAATATATCGTCTACTTTCAAGGTAAAATAATATACATAGTTAACAATCAGAGTACATTAAGTAATAAATATAATTCAGATACGCTTTTCATCTTATTTTTTATATGAAGAGTTCAGTGGTAGTATTCTATTTCTACGTGTATTTGGCTTTCTATTACAATTTCTGCTTCTATTTTCAAACAAAGAAGCATTTACCCCCTTTTAACTTCCATTGGACCAACCCCAGCCAATTAAAACGATGCTAGACTAAGATGTTTATCCCCGTAGGGCTTATGCATAAGATCCAACCATAAATAGTAGGAATAGGACCTTGTTTTAGCTACACGAAGTGATCCGCCTACAGACAATTTAAGATGTTGGGATCACTCCAGAGAGAGGCCCAATTAGTTACCATGGAATGTTCTATGGACACTTTAGCCCGATATGGGAAATATATTCAATGGTTGTTCACTTGACTGAAATTCGACATACACGAGTGAGACGGAAAGGTACTAGATGAGTACGTTTTTTGTGTCGAAGTCTTACTTACTGTCGAAATTATTTTGGATGAAAGAAGAAAATAAATTGTAGGAGCGAAAGTGATTCAAGTCTGGTTCTCTTATACCCCTTTCCCAGCGGTGTGTTGTTTAGTTGTGTCGAAGGCTCCCTAAACATAAGATTTTATTAATATATAATACCTCTTACTTAAGATTAATTAAGAAAATGTATATTTAATGGTAGATTCAATAGGTAAGAGGTATATAGACAGTATTTATCTGTCAGTAACCTTCGTTACTGATAAATGATGGTCGCTTAGAATACCGATCACCCGAACACTACTATGGTAGGCACAGGTAACAATGGTATTCATAAGCTTCTTCTTCATTCTTCTAAGTCTGGATGGCAGAAGGCCTACTACTTATAGGTACATTCGGTACGCTAGCCTAGTACTAAGAGGATCGCTATTGTTTACTCAACTGTGAGTCACAAAGAGATTCCCTATTGTTTTCCATGTAGATTGCCCAATTGTCCCAAATATCCGGGCCGTTGTGCCTTCCCTAATGCTATGCATGTCCCGAACATCCGGGCCGTTGTGGCTTCCAGTGACAAAGGGTTTGCCTAGTCCTGCATACTGCATGCGCCATCCTGAGGTTTGTACAGTGCATGGAATTACGTCCAAACACTATCTAATTGTCAGTAACCTACTTTACTGATTATCGTGGGTCGCTTTGAATGCCGATCACCCAAACACTACAATGGTAGGTACAGGTAACAATGGTATTCCAGTAAGCTTCTGGTTCTCTATTCTTGGATGGCAGAAGGCCTACCACTTATAGGTACACCCTGTACGCTAACCTAGTGCTAGTGAATTGCCTGTTGCCAGTTTGCTCAGGAATGAGGCACAAAGGGATTGCCTAATTAATCCGGGCTCTGTGCCATCCCGTGGTTTGCGCCGTCCTAAGGTTTGTATAGTGAATGGAATTACGTCCAAACACTAATACTTCTAGGAATCTAAAGATATAACGTGGTTTATCAGTGAGTCGCGCACTTTTCCTTGGCACCCAACCTACAAACCTTAACACGCGTTTTCTTTATAACTAAAGATGGAAGTTTAAACCTAAGAAGCAAGAATCATTCTAGCTATAGAAGCTATTCGATCATCTAGAAAAATTAGCTACCGGTCTACTACAAAGATCTATAAAGTGCCTAAATTAACACTCTACGATAGAATGGCCGGCCGAACCCCTCGCCCCGAAGCTCGATTAGTAAGTTATAAATTAACCGAACTAGAAGAGGAAGTAATTCTTTAGTATATACTTAAGATAAACGTAAGAGGATTTACACCCCGGCTAGCTAGTATAAAAGATATAACTAATTTTATACTAGAATCTTAAGAGGGACGTTATATTAGAAAGCTCTAGGTATATTAATTTATAAAATAATAACTAAAGTTAAAGACACGTTTTAATTATATTTACGACTTTTAAAGAGTATTATATAAGGTTTCTAAGCTTATTAGTAATATACTTAATAAGCGACTCGTGTTTATATACGTCTCGTATTTTTTACTCTACTATTTAATCTTACCTACTATTTATAACTATAATATCTTTACTAATTACTATCTAAATATCTTAATAAGAAGACCGAATTACTCTAACTATTTAGGCCTATTAATAAGATTATTTTAATAGTCTTAAAGCGACTTAAATATTATATAATATACTATATTTAATCGTATATAATCGTATTAAGAGATATATTTTATAATACGATTTTCGACCTAGAAATAAGAAGCTTATAGATCTTAAGAAGTTAATACTTATATAATAGATATTAGCTATAGAAAGTAGAGGTCTACTAGTTAGAATTAATTCTATTTATTAGATAGCTAATTTACTTCTTTAAAAATAGTCTAGAATAAGTTAAAATAATTTAGTTATAGTTAGCTAATATTAGGTTTATAATTTTATATAATACTATAATTCTTTATAGTTAAAATATATACGAAAATATAATTACTAGTAAGCTCTCTATAAAGATTCTACGATTCTATATATCTAGTTTTAGCTTATATAAAATATAATTACTAAATATAAGATACTATAAAATAATATCTATAAATTTAATAAGACTAGCTTTTAAATAGATATTATTATAACTATAAAGATTATTATAGACTTAGAACGTACTAGCTAGCTAGTTTATATATAGTTAGAGAACTATAAATAGATTATAGTTATTAAGTCTATTTATACTAATAGATAAAGTTTACTACTAATAGTTATATTTAAAGATAAAGTCTATATATTAACCTAGTATATTAATACTTTATATATAGATTAAATAGTTATAGTTAGTAAAAAGAAATAAATAAATAATTCTTTAGATCTAGTTTAGCTTACTAATATCTTTTAAAGGTATACTAAGAAACGTATAAAAGAAGTTTATTAACTTTTAATTCTTAATAGCTATAGAAGCTACTTAACTTTAGAATTTAATATATTTTACTTAGAATACTTTATTATTACTCTTTATATACTATCTTATTTATTATACCTTTTATAGCTATTAGATATAAGCTATTTTATAAGTTTAAAATAGTTATATAAGTAATAAATTAAATAACTTATATTAACTAATATTAACTATATTAATAAGCTAGACTTTCTTATAACTTATATTATAGCTTATAAAGAGACTATAGTAATAGAAACTATTTAAAATAGATTTATAGCTATAGATCTAGTCTTATATAATCTAGAATAAGTACTTTTAAAACTAAATATCTAATTATAAATATCTATCTCTTCTTCTACTACTATTTTAGTATAATAGTAATAGGTCTCTAAAATATCTTATAATTCTATAAATTTAAAGCTTTAAGTATAGATAATTAGAGAATATATTTAGTATTAGATAACTACTCTACTAAGCTTTATAGATATTATATTATAATAGCTAGTTAAAGATTATTAAATAGTTATATATTTAGCTATAATTCTTATTAAGAAGAATTAATAATTATAGGTCGAAAATAATTATTAAAAGAAGAAGAGAATAAAGAGAAGATTATATATTACTATAGATAGTATTCTTATAAGCTAAGAAGATATAAAAAGATTATAAATAACTAATATAAAGATAATTAATAGAGTTATAGTTTAGCTAGTACGATCTTAAATATATATACTAAGTATATATAGTATATATAAATTATTTATATATAATACTTATATATACTTTAAATAAGTATAAAGTAATTAAAGCTTTTTTTAGAAGTTAATATTATTATATTATTTTATTATATATTTAAATAGAGTAGTAAGTAAGATAAAAAATATAAGACGTATATAAATATAAGTTACTTATTAAGTATATTATATGATTTTAACTTATTAAGAGTATAGGAGAGAAATATAATATTCTAAACTATAATTTTTATAACTTTAATAAAATAGAATTTAAAATAAATATTATTTACTCTTTTATAGTTATTATATATACTAATTAATATAATAAAGAAAAGATAGTTTAGTTAAAGAATTAGAAATAGATTATAGTAATTATTTATATAAGTAGTAAGAGTTAGATATTATCTTTATTTTTAGTAGTTTAAGAGAAGAACTATCTTATAAATTAGTATACTAA